>BPLQ01001788.1:0-52770 GCA_021605075.1 Caerostris darwini | reverse complement strand
ACTTCCCAGAACAAGATTTTTTGTGCTTACCGGTTGCTGTGGCAACTACACACTGATAAGCCTCCGTCGTACATCTTTCCTTACAATGCGGCTCTTTCAATGAATCAAGCTTCTTTTTCTGTTTTATCTTCAGATTAAAATGTCACTTTTTGTTAGCGAAATCTTCCATCGTTTCATTATTTATCTCGAAGTTTCTTTTCATTTGTTTTTATATTTTGAGTATTAATAATTTTCTGCGGTTTTTCACTACTTCCTTATTGATTGATATTATACAATTATGGATTCTCAATTGCAAAGATTTGAAAATGGCAAATAAATATGATATTTGTAAAATGTGGGCAAGATATATTTCAAGATCTTAGAAAGGCCTGAGGTCAAGGGCTACCTTTCTTGCCGTTGAAACCACAGGCTTCGGGCTCGAATCCTGGCTGTTTCATGGATGTTTGTTATTGATTCGGAATACAGATGAAACTGCAAGTCCCAGTCTAATAAGCCCTAGTTTGCACGAAATGACCATAGAGCGCCAAACCAAACCCTTGTTACAGTCCATATTTGACGTGGCCTTCTGCCTACTGGCAGATTACAGCAGGAGATGTTTCCTTTTTTACAGGAAAAGATTGTCAGCCCTACTTCCAAAGCTCTGCAGTCATATTAGACCCGGACCACTTCGGAATCCTCTTTAGAAAATGAATTTCGAACCACTACAATCTTCAAAACATCTCCGAAACTGGAACCTGAAACCTGTGTCCCGAGTCCTGGTTCGTAAGTCACTCGATCATCAAAGGTCCCTTTTTTATGCTATTATTTGTTATAAATTACTAAAATAAATACACATACAATAAAAATTCAGATTTTCCACAACGAGCTTTAAAAACGATTACGCAATTTATCATACGAAATTGTTTTTTTCTTAATCAAATAAAGAAAAAAATCACAAGAAATATATACTGTTTTGTAAACGTTTCCCTCACTGTTCAGCTTCTGTACCTCTAAAAGTGAATTTTGAATTGAAAGTTTCGTGAGTCCATTCAATTTCACCCACATCATTCCCAATCTGTATAGGGGCATCTCAGCTATAGGCATTAATGTGGTGTGGTGTGGCGTGGTGTAGTAATAGGCATATTAGTGCAAAGACCTATAGTTTAACATGGATTTCGAACCATTACAAACATCCATGGCACAGCTGAGAATCGACCATTAGGCCCTTTTTCATACTGTTATTTGTTCAAAAATAAAATAAATACACACACATTATTTTTTGATATCCAAATAAAAAAAAAAAAATGGTTTAAAGAGAAACCTCATCAAAATCTTTACTCCCAAAAGGAATTATAACACGAAATACTCCAATTTAACCATTCCTTCTATCTTAAGTGAAAGTGATACACCCCCTTCTCCTCTGCAGCAAACAAGAAGATAATGGAATTCCATCATTTCTCCACGAGAGCATAATCACCCGTTTAGTCTCTTTCCACAAATTAATCACTGTAAATCACACTAAAGGCCCGGTTTAAGCATCTTTGATCACTGGAACATCAATCGGAAATATTTGCCTTCGTAAACACTTACCCAGAGCAAAGGTTTTTTTTTGGCTCCTGGTTGCTGTGGCAACGCTACCCATATAGAGAAGCCTCCGTCATATACATCTTTCCTTACAGTGCCGTCTCTGTCAATTAATCGGATCTTCTTTTCTGTTTTGTCTTCAGATTAAAATGCCACTTTTTATTAGTGAAGTCTTCCATCGTTCTATTCTTTATTTCGAAGTTTCGAGTTTGCCTTGCAGTTTCGATTTTATTCGTAGTTTCGTTTGTGGTTATATTAGAATAATAATTCCACTGCTGTTTATTTCTTACTGCTGCATTAGTGACGGACTTTAAATGAAAGTATATGAAACGAGACGATTTAATTTTAGTAAAATATATGGCAAACATAAAAATATCCAAGTTTTTTATCGAAAGTAATCGGATGTATTTTCTTATTTATTATAATGTTAACTTTGATATTGCCCTTGTAAGGATTCTGTATTGCAAAAATTGAGAATAAGACAAATAAATTTGACATTTGAAAACGAGGATAAAGATTTGTATATAGATATAATATAAATCTAAATATATTTTGAAAAGAAGCCTGATGACCAAGCGGCTAACGCTCTGGCTTTTTGTTACCATAGGCTTCATCTTTAAACCTAGCGTTGACATGTTTGTTGTTGTTTGTGAGTGGTTCGTAATCCATGTTAAATTGCAGGTCCTGGTTTAAATAGACCTACTGTGTACAAAATGACCGTAGGCCTGTGACATCGAGCTCTAATGCTTCACTAACGACCCTAGTCACGAGGTCATCAGGTCCATATTTATGCTGTAATTTGTATAAATTACTAAAATAAATACACATACATTAATATTTGTTAGAGAGTTTCCACAATCGGCAAAACATTAAGCAATTTATCATTCAAAGTGGTTTTTTCCCAAATAAAGAAAATATTTTAAGAAAAACCTTATCGAAATCTTTTTGCCCCCCCCGAAAAAAATTAGAACGCAAAATGATCTAATTAACCATTCCCCCTCCATCTTAAAGGGAACGTGATAAATCCCCCCACCCCCACTTCTGCAGCAAACAAGAAGATAATGGAATTCCATCTCAATGCCACGAGAGCATACTAATCCACTTATTCTCTTCCACAAAATGAATCAATGTCTTTAAATTGCCAGTTTGAGTACCTCTGATCACTGGAACATCAATCGGAAATATTTGCCCTCGCAAAAAACTTGCCAGGGCAAGATTTTCTTTTATTGCCTTACCATGGGTGCTGCGGCAACGCTACACATTGCAGATAAGCCTCCATCGCACACGTCCTTCCTTGCAGTATTTTTAATCTCTTTCAATGAATCGGATCTTCTTTTCTTAGTTTTCTCTTCAGATTAGAATGCCACTTTTTATTGTGGCGGGAAGAATATTCCATCAGGTTTTTGTTATTCTTTATTTCAATTTGCGCACAATTTTCAATTCATTCAATTTCGTTTGGGATTATATTAGGTAATAATTTCACTTTTTTACCATTTTCGTTATTGATTGACTTTTAGAAATGTATGTATATGAGAGAAACGAGACGATATTGGATTTAGCAAAATATATGGCAAACGCAAAAATATTGAGTTTTGAATAGAAAGTCAAAGTAGATGCATTTTCTTAATTATTATCATGTATTATTGGTCTGATATTGTAAGCATGATGGTCGAGTGACTTGCTGTGGTGTCTCAGTTTTCTGGTATGAATGCCGGTGGTGTCATGGGTGTTGCAGTGATTCGTAATCCCCTTTAAACAGTAGTCTTTAACACTGCCTACTATGACTGTAGAGCTGTCAATCCTTCCTTTGTAAGAAGAAACCATCTTCTGTGCAGCAATCTTGCAGTAGCCAGACAACATTGTCCCTACCTTGGGGCTGTTGCACCAATGCAGAAGGAGATGGTTTGAAAATTTTCCTATAATTGATTCTATCTTGCAAAAATTAGAATATGACAAAATAAGACTGACAATTATAAATCGTGGACATAGATCTATCGTTATGATTTATATACGACTTGATGACTAAATTGCCAACGCTCTGGTTTATGCCATAGGTTTCAGGTTCGAATCCTGACAGTGACAGGGATATGTGTTAGTATTTTGGAGTATACGTTATTCTGTACGTCCCAGTCTAATTGTCTATGTCATCCTAATTGTCACATTTTGTCTCCACAAGAGCATAATAATCCATTTAGTCTGTTCCTTAATTAGCCTGAAGTGGGCACAAAATGACCATAGAGGGTCTAACCAACCAACCAAACATTTTAATGCGTTTATTTGTTCTGAATTACTAAACAAAATACATGTATATTAAAAATATTTTTAATTTTTTCCCCAACCAGCTTAAAAAAAAAATATTAAGCAATTTATCATTCGAAATTAGTTTTTTCTTAGCCAAATAAAGAAACAATTAAAGAGAAACCTCATCAAAATCACTTCATCGAAATCTTTACATCCCAAAAAGAAATTAGTGAACGAAATGATCCAATTTAACCATTCCCTTTCTATCTTAAGTGAGCATGGAACCCCCTCCCCCCTTTTCCTGTGCAGCAAACAAGAAGATAATGGAATTCCAGCTTGTCTCAACGAGAGCATACTAATCCATTTAGTCTCTTCCACAAATTAATCAGTGTCTTTAAAGGCCAAGTTTGAGTATCTTTGATCACTGGAACATCAATCGGAAATATTTGCCTTCATAAAAACTTTACCAGGGCAAGAGTTTTTTTTGTGGCTCCCTTGGTTGCTGGGCAACGCTGCAGATCACAAAGGATATGCCTCCATCGTATGCGTCTTTCTTTACTGTGCCATTTCTTTCAATTAATTGGATCTTATTTTCTGTTTTATCTTCAGATTAAAATGCCACTTTTTATTAGCGAAGTCTTCCATCGTTTTGTTCTTTATTTTGCAGTTTCGATTTTATTCGTAGTTTCGTTTGTGGGGATATTAGAATAATAATTCCACTGCTGTTTTTTTTTTTAGTGCATCGTTATCGATTGAGTTTATGAATGCATATGTAAAAAGGCGGTCTCGTTTTAGCGAAACATATGACAGACATAAAATATCCAAGTTATTTATAGAAAAGCAAAACAGATGTATATTTTTATTTTTTCATGTATAGATTTGATACTGTCCTAGTATGGATTTTGTGTTGCAACAATCAGAAGATGACTAATAAATCTGACATTTGTAAAACGTGAATAAACATATATCTTCAAGATTTTAAAAGAGGCTTCATGACCAATTGGCTAGCACTCTAGCCTGTAATACCACTTGTTTTCAGGGTCAAGTATAGGCGGCGGCATGGATGCTTTTAGTGGTTCGGAATCCAGGATAAACTTCAGGTCTTGTCTAATTAGCATAAAATGTGCGCAATATAACCTTAGACCGACAAACCAAACCCTGGCTCTACAGTCTATGTTAGATTCTAGCATCCTGTCTACTAGCAAATTCTGCAACAGGAAAGGTTTTCTTTGTACAGGAAAGATTGTCAACACTAAGAACAACGCTCTACAGTTATATTACACCAGGAAAACTTCGTAATACACTTTTAGAAAATGGATTCCAAACCTCGAATCCGGAAACCTATGGCCCCGAGCTCTAGAGCACTAATCACTCGGCCATCAGATTCATTTTTACTTGCTCTAAATTACTAAAATAAAAAACCATAAATTAGAAATTGTTTGAGATTTTCCACAATCACCTTAAAAAAACATTAAGAAATATATCATTTAAAACGAGTTTTCTTAATCAAATAAAAAAAAAAAAAAGAGAGTTTAAGAAAAACCTCATCGAAATCTTTACTATCCAAAAACAAATTAGAACACAAAATGATCCAATTTAACCATTCCCCTTCTATCTTAAGTGATACTTTCCCCTCACCCCTCTGCAGCAAACAAGAAGATAATGGAATTCCATCTTGTCTCCACAAGAGCATAATAATCCATTTAGTCTCTTCCACAAATTAATCAATGTCTTTAAACGCCCAGTTTAAGTATCTCTGATCACTTAAACATCAATGGAAATATTTTGCCCTCATAAAAGAAATCTTGCCACAGCAAAGATTTTTTTTTTTTTTTTTTTTTGTGTCAATGGCTCCTATGGCTGCTGTGGCAACGCTACACATTACAGATAAGCCTCCGTCGTACACGTCTTTTTCATACAATTTTTGTCTTTCAATTAATCGGATCTTCTTTTCTGTTTTTATCGTCTGATTAAATGCCACTTTTTATTGGCAAAGTCTTCCCTCGTTCTGCATTCTTTTATTTCAAAATTTCCACTTTGGCTTCAATTTTCCAATTTATTGAAAGTTTCGTTCAGGGTTATATTAGAGCAATAATTTCACTGATGTTTTGTTGTTTTGCTACTTCATATTATTGAGTTTATTAAATGAATGTATAGGAAACAACATGATTTCATTTTTAATAAAATATATAACAAACATAAAGTGTCCAAGTTTTGTACAGAAGAGCAAGGCAGATGTATTTTCCTGTATTTACCCATCATGTGTAGGTTTTATATTGTCCTAATGTAGATTCTGTGTTGCAAAAATTTAGAATAAGACAAATAAATCGGTGAATCACGGACAAAGATCTATCTTCAGAATTTAAAAGCTCCCTGATAGTCAGTTTTTCTAGTGATCTGGCTTGTGGTTTCACATGCTTTCATGTTTGAAACCAGGCGTTGGCATGGATGTTTGTTAGTGGTTCGGAATTAACCTGTAGTAACTGTGTCTTAAACTGTAGGTCTTGGTTCAATTAGTGTGTACAAAATGACCGAGGAAAGACAAATCAAACCAAACCCCGGGACTACAGTTCATGGTGGATGAAGGCCTTCTGCCTACTGGCAGATCCCAGAAAACAATAGATGCTTTCTTTTAACGGGGTAGGGTTGTCCAATTACCAACGATCTGACATGATATTAGACCAGAAAATACTGTTTAATGGGGAAAGATTTAAAGAAAAGATTCGAACCATTACAAACATCCATTCCACATCAGGACTGGAACCCAAAACCTGTGATATCGAGCTCTATAGCGCTAGTCACTGAGCTATCAGGAACTTTTTCGTTCTTCTATTTGTTCTAAATTACTAAAATAAATAGATGTACATTAAAAATTGTTTGAGATATTCCCCAATCAGCTTTAAAAAAGCATTAATTTGTCATTCGAAATTCATTTTTCTTAACCAAATAAAGAAAAATTTAAGTGAAACCTCATCAAAATCTTTACTCCCCAAAAAGAAATTAGAACACGAAATGATCCAATTTAACATTCCCCTTCTATCTTAAGTGAACGTGATACATCCCCCCCACTCTGCAGCAAACAAGAAGATAATGAAATTCCATCTTGTCTCCAAGAGAGCATAATAATCCATTTAGTCTCTTCCACAAATTAATCAATGTCTTTAAAGGCCCGGTTTAAGTATATCTTTGATCACTGGAACATCAATCGGAAATATTTGCCTTCATAAAAACTTACCAGGGAAAGATGATTTTTTTGTGCTTACCATGGTTGCTGAGGCAACACTGCACGTTACAGATAAGCCTCAGCCGTATACATTTTTCTTCTCAATTAATCGGATCGTCTTTTTGTTTTATCTTCATTTAAAAAATGCCACTTTTTTGTGAAATTTTTCCATTGTTTTTATTCTGTATTTGGAAGTTTTGAGTTGCCTTGTACTTTTCCATTTCATTTTGATATTTCGTTTATTTTTATATTAGAATAATAATTAAACTGGATTTTTTTTATTTTTTACTACTTCGTTATTGAATGAGTTTATTAAATGGAAGTATATGAAACGACACGGTTTTTTTTTTAGCAAAATATATGACTAGCGTAAAATTATCAAAGTTTGTAGAAATGCAAAGCAGATGTATTTTTCTTTTTATTACCATTTGATATAGGGGGACAGATGGCCGAAAAAATGAATGTATGCAAATCTCACAAATAAATCTGCTCCGGTGTCACCACACTGGTTCATATTCCGAGTCCTGTCGGTGGCAAGGCTTTAGAATCCATTTTACACATAGGTCCTGGTCCAATATGACTGTTGGGCGTAGGGCTGAAAATCCCAACCCGTAAAGGGAAAACAAAACTCCTTCTCTTGAAATCTGCCCGGTAGGCAGTAGGCGACATTGTACCACCATGAGACTTGTTGCGCAAATGAAGAAGAAAATAACTTATTGACGGGAAATTTGTATGGATTTTTTGTTGCGATAAATAAGAAGATGACAAATAAATCTGACATTTATAAAATGTGGAACAAACCTAATCATTCAATATTTTAGAAAATTTTTAATTCTAGATTCTGGCTAGAACTGTTGCCTTTCGTTTTCAGTCCATGTTCGAATACTGATAGTGGCATGAATATTTGTTAGTGCTTCGGAATGTGCTTAAAATGTAGATGTTCCTGTCATATTAACTTAAAGTGTGCAAAAAACGACTGTGAGCTAACTTTCGACAAACAAAGCATTTCATGTAGTTATTTGAACCTAAATTATTAAATTAAAAGTTGCAGCAATCATCTTTAAAAAAACATTAAAAGCAATTTATTATTCAGAATAAGTTTTTTCATAATTTCGTTTCCTTCGTTTTTCTTTTTAAAGAAAAAGGCTTAAGAGAAACCTCATCAAAATCACTTCATCGAAATCTTTACATCCCAAAAAGAAATTAGAGCACGAAATGATCCAATTTAACCATTCCCCCTCTATCTCAAGTGAACGTGATACATCCCCCCCACCCCCACTCCTCTGCAGCAAACGAGAAGATAATGGAATCCCAGCTTGTCTCCACGAGAGCATACTAATCCATTTAGTCTCTTCCACAAATTAATCAATGTCTTTAAAGGGCCCGGTTTAAGTATCTTTGATCACTGGAACATCAATCGGAAATATTTGTCTTCATAAAAACTTACCAGAGCAAGATTTTTTTTTGTGGATCCCATGGTTGCTGTGGCAACGCTACTACATATTGCAGAAAAGCCTCCATCGTACACGTATTTCCTTACAGTGCCGTCTCTTTCAATGAATCGGATCTTCTTCTCTGTTTTATCTTGATTAAAATGCCACTTTTTATTAACGAAGTCTTCCATCTTTTGTTTTTTATTTCGAAGTTTCGATTTTGCTTTGCAATTTTCTAATTTATTCGAAGTTTCGAAGTGGTTATATCAGAGTAATAATTCCAATGTTTTTTTTTTAAACTACTTCGTTATTGATTGAGTTTATTGAATGAATGTATATGAAAAAATACAATTTTGTTTTTTAGCAAATTATATGACAAACATTAAAGTATCCTAGTTTTTTTTAGAAAAGCAAAGCAGATGCATTTCCTTATTTATTATCATGTGTAGGTTTGATATTGGGGGCCTGATGGCAGAGTAACTAGCACTAGGTGCGACAGATTTTTGGTATGAGTCCCAGCGATGTCATGAATGTTTGTAGTGGGTCGAATTTGCTTTAAACCGCAGTCTTTACCCTGCTTAATAGGAATGCAAGCCTCTGGGCGCAGGGTTTTGCAATCGGAAACTGTAAAAAAAAACTACAACTCTTTAAAAAAAAAAACATCTTCTGTCTGTAGGTAGACAACCTTGGGCTGTTACTAGAATGATAAAGGAAAAGGTTTGATTCTGTCCTAATACAGATTTTGTGTTGCAAAAATGAGAATATGTCTCATAAATCTGACATTTGTAAAACTTGGACAACGATCTGTCTTCAAGATTTTAAAACCTTGCTATGATTAAATAGTGCATTAATGTTTTTAAGACCTTGATATGATTAAATAGTGCATTAATGTTTTTAAAAGACTTGAAGAATTAATTATTTTATGCATTTTGGTAAATTTAATAAAATTTACCTTAACGTATTGAAAATAAAATTTGCAATTGAACCTAAATTGTTATTTTTTTAATTTGTAGCACGGAATGATGGGTGATCGTGGAACGCGTGGACAATTGTCGATCTTCAAGATTTTAAAAATCTTTATATGATTAAATTATGTATGAATGTTTTAAAGAAATCCTAGAGAATTGACTATTTTATGCTTTTCGACAAATTCAATAAAACTGACATTGGCAATAACATACAGCGAAACAAAATGTGCAGTTGAACCCAAATTGGTATTTTAATAATTTATACGACGTAGTGATGGGGAACGGGGAAAACCTGGCAAAAGATCTATCTTCTAGATTTTAGAAACCTTGACATGATTAAATAATGCATGAATGTTTTTTAAAAGTTCTGGGGAATTAATTATTTTATACATTTCTATAAATTTAATAAAACTGGCATTAGCAATAACATATGTTATTGTTGTTGTTTCTTATCCCACTTGGCTGGCCAAGCCCACGAGCCCATACGTACTCATGATTGAAGGGGAAGAAAGCAGCTTCTGATGTGATGGAGCACCCGTAGGTAGAAGTCTGACTTTGGCTCCGTGACGCTCTTACAGTCATAGAAGACCGGGACCTACGGCTTAAAGTGGATTCCGAACCGCTACAAACATCCATGGCACCGCCGGGATTCGAAACCGAAGCCTGTGGCCCAGAGCGCTAGACACTCTGCCATTGAGGTACCAATTTTGTGAATGCCAACGGCACGCGGTGTTCCCAAGTGGTCACGCTCCCAATGATGCTTGACTTCGGTGATCGAACGAGAACCGATATATTCAGCATGGTATGGCCGTTGGCGCAATAACATATAGAAAACAATATGTACAATTGAATCCAAATTGAATAATTTGCACCACGGAATGATGTTGATAAGAGTTTAGTTAGGAAAAATTATTATTTTGTGATTTTTATGGCTATTGAACTTGTAAATGTTTTCTGAAATATCGTAAGTAATTTCTGATTTATTGATTTACTGTGTCATTGAAGGTTGGGGAGTTTGCTGTATTAAGAAAGTTTGTATGATCATTATCTAAATATTCTTTCCGGTCTAGTATAGTTGCATGTATAGTTTTAATAAACTGATAATTGTATCGGATTTTTTTAAATGTATTTATATTAGTTTTAATTTCAACAATAGAGAAATTTTAGATGATGAGGTACTGATATGTAAATGTATATAAAACATATAATAAATGTATATAAAACATATATTGTGTTTGACTTATAACCTGATTTTTGTATTTGCCATTTCCTTTAAAGTTAGAAATCAAAAAGAGTAAAATAATAATAATTAGTTCTGAATAATTAAAACAAATCACTTTACGCTTATCAATGTGCATTTAAAAGTAAATAAATAAAAAAATATTTAAATATTTAGCGCATTATTATTAAGAACAATATTGATTATTGGAAAGGAATTGATTGATAATGGCCCACTCTGCATTGTCATGCTGTTTGATGATGATGATGATGATGAATATTGATTATATTTCACTTCTCCTATAGTGATAAAATTATAAAAATAAACTTTTTGTTAATTATATAAAGCTTCTAAATTTCATTAATTATATGTTGAATAAAATTTCTTAGTTGCAGTTCAACAAAATGTTTTTTACAAAAGAAAAATAAACTAATGTAATAATTTTTCTTTTCATATTTTTGTCAATGCAACACTATCGTTATTATCATCATTTTCACGAATGATTAAAAGCTGACGATGAGAAGTAAAACATTTATGTCTAAACTACGTTTCTCCTTTTTTTACATTTTCAAAATTATTTTTATAGATAAATACCAAACATCCTTCTATTTCGATAGTAAATATTTTATACTAAACCAAACCAAAAGGATCAAACCACAATAATAATTAATCCTTAATAAGTAAAACAAATCACTTTATGCTTATCAATGTTTATTTAAAAGTAAATAAACATAGCGCGTGATTAAGGAAAACGATATTGATTATATTTTACTCCTTATATTGTGTTACAGTTAAAAAAAATTATTTTTTGTTATTTATATAAAACTTTTATATTTTTTTTTTCATATATTAAACTACATTAATTAAACTTTGAATCAATTTACTTAATTATTGTTCAATATAAAATTTTTTACAAAATAAAAAGAAATAATACAATAACTTTTTATTTCATATTTTTATCAATACAACTCTAATGTTTTTTTTTTTTTTTCTAATGCAGCTGGCAAACACTTAGCTTGGTCTTGGATGCCTTAAGGCAAGCGCTGCACAGACGTTATTCACTTCGCATTAATCAGGGGGCGCGTGTAACTTGAAGATACGGACGCGGAGTAACAATGTCCCCCGCAACGCTCTACGATCCTATTAGGACCGGGTCCTACGGTTTAAAGTGGATTCCGAACCCCTACAAACATCCATGGCACCGCCGGGACTCGAACCCGAAACCTGTGGTACCGAGCGCCAGAGCGCTAGCCACTCGGCCATTCAGGCCCAAACTCTAATGTTATTATCATCATTTTTCACGAATGATAAAAATCTGACAAAGAAAAGTAAAACGTTTCAACCTAAAATTATTTTTTCCTTTTTTTTTAAATATCATGATTAGTTTTATCGATAAGACGCCAAACTTCCTTGTATTTCTATAGTAACTATTTTCCATTTTATTATCAAAGAAATTTCCCCTATGGTACGATGTTTCAATTAGATCAAAGTAAATTCATCACTTAATTGCTTTTGAAATAAAAAACTCTTTTGAAAAGGTGTCCTTCATATTTTTCATTGTGTAAATTTACCAATCGCAATTTCAAATTTTCATTTCTACTAAACTAAAGCCAAACTTTTAAATGTATTATCACATTAATGTAAAAATACGGTTTTTTTCTTGTTTGACCTATTTTCAAGACAATTTTATTGGCATAATATCAAAAGTGAATTTATCAATCCTTTTCAGCAAACCGTAGAGCTAATTAATTTTATGATTATACGGTAAATATGAAAAGGAAAAATGACCAATCTCAGGTATTGAATAACATTTAGAAGAAAACGCGAGAATATTATATAACTTTTTTGGTAACTTGACATCAAATGACATCCATGATATAATGTTTGATAGGAAAATAATATATATAATAAATTTAGAAAAGTGCAGGGAAAAATGTATACTTAGAGTTACAAATTAGACAGGGGTGACCAAGTGGATAGTATATTGGACCTTCTAACTAGGAAGTTAGGTTCGAAACTTGATAAGTGATAATGTACTAAAAGCTTTGTTATTCATTCTAGGTTATTCTAGGGATGAGTACGATAAATATGTAGAACGTAAAAGTCATTCAATGTGGTTTGAGAAGTGGGAAATAATGTGTGATACTGGAAATGTGTGTTCCAAATAATAGTGGTAAATTAGGCTTTAACTGTAACAGAACCCATTGTGTATACTGGATAATATTGAATGTGCTACAGTTTTGCAGCTGTTGGTGAAAATAACTTCAGATCAATATATCCAAAAAATGGGCTTGAATGGCCGAGTGGCTAGCGCTCTGGCGCTCGGTACGGGTTCGGGTTCGAGTCCCGATGGTGCCATGGATGTGTGTAGTGGTTCGGAATCCACTTTAAACCGTAGGTCCCGGTCTAATAGGATCGTGGAGCGTTGCGGGGGCATTGTTACTCCGCGTCCGTGGCTTATCTTCAAGTTACACGCGCCCCCTGGGTAATGCAAAGTGAGTAACGTCTGTGCAGCGTTTGCATTAAGGCATCTAAGACGTCCATGTCTGTTTGCCAGCTGCATTGAAAATATATATATATATATATATATATATAGATATATATATCCAAAATTGTTGTTGTTGTTGTTACCTATGGCTTTATTGGAACTCAATCCATACAAATTTGGTCACTTACCGTAGAAACAAATAACACATAAACAAATCGAAATCACAAAGGGAAAAGATGAGGCATTCTTAACAAAAACTGCCAAAAGGCCTTAAAACAGTTCAAATCAATTTAAATGTTCTAAAGAAAAAACTTTAAGAAGTTATAAGCACGCTAATAAAAGTTCGTGTGATTAGGACATGTTTTCTCCGGCCCGCTAATAAAGAGTCCCCATTCTGTTGTATTAGGAGTCCAGCCCCCAGCAAATAATTAAATGGTCATTTTCTCTGTTCTTACATAAAACACATCTATAAGAGTTCGCAATCCTTATTTTGATGAGATCTTCTGCCAGATAGTCGTGTCCAGTTCTTAATCTAAAATGGGCAGCGGACTTTTTGCGAGTTTTACCATTAAATTTTCTCCAGTCACACCCGATTGTGGCCCCGACTTTTCCCTTGGTATTTATGTTGTTTTGTTTGTTTGTTGTTTCTTATCCCACTTTTGGCTGGCCAATCCCACGAGCCCATACGTACTCATGATTGAAGGGGAAGGAAGCAGCTTCTGTTGTGATGGAGCACCCGTAGGTAAAAGTCTGACTTTGGCTCCGTGACGCTCTTTACAGTCATGGGAGACCGGAACCTACGGCTTAAAGTGGATTCCGAGCCACTACAAACAACCATGACACATCCGAGTGCCTCAATGTGGTAAAAAATGTGGCCTAAAAATGTGACTAAATTAGCCTAAAATGAGGTAAAAAAGGAACGTAGAACGACAAACCAAACCATTCTTTTTCATTGGCGCAAAAGCCCCATGGTGGGCGAAGTGCGTCTGTATAATAGCAGATTTCGAAACATGAGATGCGTTGCAAACCCTACGCCAAAACCGTTTAAAGGGGATTCCGAATCACTACAAACACCTATGGCACCACCGGGACTCGAACCCGAGACCTGTGGCACCGAGCGCTAGACACTCGGCCATTCAGGTCCCCAATTTGTGAATGCCAACGGCACGCGGTGTTCCCAGCTGGTCACCCACCCAAGGTACTGTCCGCGCCCAATGATGCTTGACTTCGGTGATCTGACGAGAACCGGTATATTCAGCATGGTATGGGCGTTGGCTTTGGTATTTATAATTCGCTAATATACGATGACTTAATTTTGTGCGCTGAAATCTCCTAAAAGAGTCATTAGCCCATAGCCTTTGCTCATTAGGAGGCACGAGGGACTTAAGGTTGTCACGGACGTGCTGTTACGTAACGTGGACGTAAGATTATATTTCATGTTCAAAATTGAATAATAACAAATTGCGAATTAAAAAAATGACAGTAAACATTTAATGTGGTCGTTAAATAAGTAATTTTAACGTGGATGTTTTTTTTTCTTTCTAATGCAGCTGGCAAACACTTAGACAGCTTGGTCTTGGATGCCTTAAGGCAAGCGCTGCACAGACGTTATTCACTTTGCATTACCCAGGGGGCACGTGTAACTTGAAGATAAGCCACGGACGCGGAGTAACAATGCCCCCGCAGAGCTCTACGATCCTATTAGACCGGGGCCTACAATTTAAAGTGGATTCCGAACCACTACAAACATCCATTGCACCGCCGGGACTCGAACCCAAAACCTGTGGTACCGAGCGCCAGAGCGCTAGCCACTTGGCCATTCAGGCCCTATGTGGATGTTAATAACCATATAAATATTTTTAAGTTTTGATATTATTATGTGAATAGCCTTTTTGTTACCAGTACTGATTTTAACAGTATAGAGATAATTTTTGCAGTAAATGACATAAATAAATATCAAACACATCAATAAAGAACAATTTCATCCATTTTTAAACTGCAATATTGAAATTTTTGCGATATTTAAAATGCATTCTCAATAAAAATATCTAAAGTCTTTATCCATTTAAAATGAAACACTAAGACTTATTATCTTTAATTATTATCCTGATCTATTATTTTTCTAAATGGAAAAAAATTATCCTTTTTTTTTTTTATGTATTTTTTTAGAGTAATCCGTCTTGTTCAATTCCTTCTATTAGCTCACACTCTCCCTATATATATCTTGTTCAAATTTTCAATCGTTCATAAAATACTTTTCATTCGTCCACTCAAGTTCAAATACATTTTCTTAACTTGTAGTGGATGACACTTGATGTTAATACAGTTTTTTCAAATATTAATTCAGTCATTAAATTTAATTCATTAATTTTAGTTTTTTTTAGATTTAAGTTGCCTATATCTACCAATAGAGGGCGTCAGATAAACTTTAAAGAAATGAACGAAAATTATTTATAAAGGTCTTTCTGCAATAGAGTGAAAAAAAAAGTAGGAATTGACTAAAAAAATTTTTTTATATATTACTTGTTTTCACGTGACGTCCAATCATTTTTTTTTTTTTTTTTTTTTTTTACAAATCTTCAAAGAGAATTAGCGATATAATCAAATTAATTATTTTATTTGATACAAATTTATCTCTATTATTTTTAATAATAAAAAAGCTTTTTTACAGAAATAAAATTTGTGTAATTATCTAATTGTATAATTTTCGCAATTTTTTTCGTTAAAGAATGACATTAATTTAATTCAATTATTAAAAAATTCTACTAACGTAATAGATTAACCTTATAAATTACCTTAATTCTAAAATGAAAAGTATAAATTAATTATGCTAATTAAATAAATCAATCGCGTTAAAAATTTCAATAAATTAAGTTAATTCGATACATATTTATTTTTCACTTAATTCAATTAAATGAATTAATTCTTCTATTCTTGAAAATAAAAAGAAAACGATTTTGGAAAGAACCCCATTCTATTGTTAGCCAGGACGATAGTTTGTTTAGTTCTCCATGGCAACAATTGGGGGCAAACGACTTTTAAGTACGAAGTTTTGTTTTGTAGTAATTGATCCCACTGGATTAGTAACAATGTTTATTTAAAGCTTAGGTCTTTTAGAAGAGAGGAAAATAACTTTCCAATACAGTGGATCATTTGTATATTGTAAAGAATGGATTTTAAAAAAGCTTTCCTAAAATCATAAATTGGTTAATACAATGGTATGTTTTGAATTCATTCATTGATTTTCATAATGAATTTCAGCTAAATATAGTTATAGTTTTGAAACGGTATATTAATAAAGTTATATTTAAAAAATATTTTTAATTTTAATTATTTTATAAAATATGTATTTTTGATTTTGTGTTTTCTCCAAAAATTGGCTAATTTGTTTTAAATAAAACGTGAGATTCCTAGAAATCTATTTATTTCAAAAGACTAATTTATTATTAATGTGTAATGTATAAATTATTTTTAATGTAATTCAATTTTATAATTATTGAATAAACTTTATTGATTTTTATAGAAATGCTACTTATTTTTCTACATTAATTTTTTTTTATTTAAGAAACCAGTTGGAGACCAGTTAATTTTTTTTTTATTTAAGAAACCAGTTTGAGACCAGTTATTTTTTTTTTTATTAGAAGAACCAGTTTAGGAACAGTTATTGTAAATAAACCAATTAGAACGAGAAACCAGTAAAGAAACCAATTAGAACGAGAAACCAGTAAAGAAACCAATTAAAACGAGAAACCAGTAAAGAAACCAAAATATAATAATGTGGGCTAAAATGAAATAATTGCTTATTTAATTTTAATATTATTTGTTCCTTAAAATAGAAATTTATTACATATGGTTTTCAGTTATTTTTTTTTATCAAAGAAACCAGTTTAGAAACAGTTATTGTAAAAAAATTTGTTATAGTGTGAAACCAGTAAAGAAACCAAATTATAATATTGTATGCTAAAATGAAATAATAATATAAATGCTTATTTATTTTTAATATTATTAGTTCCTTAAAATTTCCAATTTGTTTTAAATAAGTTTCCTAGAAATTTATTTATTTCAAAAGGCTAATTTATTATTAATTTTTAATACATAAATTATTTTTAATGGAATTCAATGTTACAGTAATGAAAAAAAATATAGAGAAAATTTTATAGAAATGCTTCTATTTGTAAATTAGAAGAAACCAGGTTGAAACCATTTAAAGAAACCAGTTATTTTTTTATTAAAGAAACCAGTTAAAAAAAAGTTGATGTAATGAAACCATTTACAGTGTGAAACCAGTATATAAATGAAATAAATGCTTGTTTTTTGAATATTATTTTTTTCTTAAAATTTCCAAGATTAGTAAAAATAAATTTATAATATTAAACAGGACGAAACCAATAAAAAATTTTTTTTTTTAATACAGTACAAATTTATTTCTATGTTATTAAAATAACATAGAAGTACATTTGTTTAAACTAGTTTATAGCTGAACTTATAAAGCGAATTGAAATGAAATAAATGCCTATAAAGATGTTAATAATTTGTAAAATATTCATTATTTTATTACAATATTTCTCTGCAAATTTCAACATGTTTTTAAACCAATTCGTTTTAATAAGCTGTTGTTTTGCATACATAAATAAATTATTTAAAGGTAGAAACGTAGTAAAGGATAATTTAATCAGCAAATCTAAAAATTAATCTCTGTTAGATATAAATCTTAATAGTTCTTAATATCTCAATTCAGTTTATTATTTTTTTTTAAATTGCGAATTTTCCTACGATTATTATTAAAAGTGTTTTTAAGAGCCTTATTGTTTTGAATAATGCATGAAATATTTCATAATCAAAAATAAATTTAAAATAATCGGCTTTTAATTTTTAGAATAAGCTTATCATTCTTGTTATAGGAAAATATTCTTGGATTTTTTAAAGATACTTTTAGTTAATGGCTTCTTCTGTTAATATCTACTACACCATAAAATGTCTGAGGTTTCTAAATGTAAAAAAATAAGTAGTTAATGCGTTATACATTCTGTGTAAATTGTATCTGGAATTTATAATTTAAAATACTTGCATATAAGATATCGCTACACATTTTTTTTGTAAGTTAGTAGCACTGTAGTGAATTGGAAACTTGAGCGCGATCTACCACTCAGTGTGAAAACAGCAGCTATTTCTTCAATTAATGCTATTAGCTCATAATCTCCCTATATATATCTTGTTCAAATTTTCAATCGTTCATAAAATACTTTTGATTCATCCACTCACCTTCAAATACATTTTTTTCAACTTGTAGTGGATGACACTGGATGTTAATACAGCTTCTTCAAATATTAATTCAGTAATTAAATTTAATTAATTCATTTTAGTTTTTTTAGATTTAAGTTGCATGTATCTACCAATAGATGGCGCCAGATAAACTTAAAAAAATGAATAAAAATTATTTATAAAGGATTTCCTGCAATAGAGTGAAAATAAAGTTGGAATTGACTTTAAATTTTTTTTTATATATTACTTGTTTATTCAAGCATATTCAGTGCTCTGTAATTTCACGATGGATAAAATTAGTTGAAAAAAGAGGTGGCTTTAAATCTTTTATTTTAAATGTTTTTTTGTGTGCTGAACTGCCAAAAATGTTGCAGAAGACCTACAGTGAATCAAACATGTCAGAAACACAAGCATATAAGTGATAAAAAGCATTCGAAGAAATTAGAGAAGTAGTTGATTATTTGTCACCTTCTTCTGACATTATTTAAATCGGTAGCTCTAAAAGGGAAACTTATAACTTATTATTTTAGTGTTTTAATAAAAGTTTATTGAAAAAATACACTTTTTAAAGTTTGTTATCAATCATTTATTCTAAAATTAATTACAATTTAGGTTATGCGAAAATATTCAACATTTCTTAATGAAGATTTTTTTTATAAGCCGTTAAAAATGCGAATAATAATCTAAAAGAAAAGATCAATTCGAATATAGCAGTTATTTTTTTTTAAATAAAAATATGAAAAATTTGTAATCATCAGTAAAATATAAAATTGTTCGAAATCGAAACAAAAGATTATTTTAAAAAGTTTTTTAATCTTTTTTTTTTTGCTTTTGTGATAACGTTAAGTGCCCTATTTTCATGCCTTTTCCATCATCATGCAATTGCAAAAAGAAACTTTTTGGAAGTGTTCCAGGGGAAAAAATCAGACCCCTTTTGCTGAAAAAGATTTTTAAAAAATGCAAAAAAGTGTTTGCAAAGTTAAGGGAAGATATATATCATTTTCAACATATATATATATATATGTTTACTTGTTTATATACTTGTTGTACTTGTTTACTTGTTTTTTACTTGTTATACTTGTTTATATATATAAACAAGTAAACAAGTACAACAAGTATATAAACAAGTAAACATATATATATATATATATATATATATATATATATATAAACATGTGTGTGTGTAATATAATATAATATGTATTGCTCACAATTCGTTTGTATAACATTCCTTTTTTAAGCATTTTCTCCTAGTATATCTGTTTAGAAAAGTTCTCGAGTTTTCATACGCATGTGCTTGCACAGAATAAATCTCTCTCTTTAGATGTTATATAGTTATTATAAGTTATTCTATTATATTTGGAATACTTTATTATATTCTGATATTTCAACCTCTTTGCTTTTTAAAATGCTTATATAGATTATATAGATATATTCTATAGATATTTCTATATATTCTTGAATTTCAACAATATTTAGTGATTTTCTACCTTTGTTTAAATAATATGAAATGTATTAAAACTTTTATCATTTTCTGATTATCTAACTCGCAAGTGGCATTGTAACATAGTACAGTATCTAATTGTATATTTTCAAGAGATGAAAAGCATTTGTTGACTAAATGACAAAGAAATAATTATTTTCTTTTAAAAATTTCTGCTTACATGTCAATTATAAACATTTATTACTAAGAATATTAATTGACATTGCATATAAGTGCGGCCTGACTCGTGGCTCAGTGGCAACGCGCACCTCTGTTGAATATTAGGGTGGTGCTTCAATCCACTGACGGCTTTGTTGTAGAAACTGTTTAAAAAAATGGAGAGACTCAATGGCGTTTGTGATGTTCAACATCTTTCCTCGTAAGTCGGACTACCTGGTGGGAGTTTTCCGGGTTTTCTCCCATACGACACACAAATGCTGTGTACTTTACCCTAAAAATCCTTCCGAAAAGCATGCCCTCCTTCTTCAGTGTCATGGAGTAAGTCAGAGTTCTACCAACGGGTGTCCCATCACAACAAAATATATACCTTTTCCTGAGACCACACTGATTCTTGGACTTGGTCTAGATATTGCTGTCGACCAAGTGGGATAAGAAAAATAAATAATTTTCTGATTCTCTAACAAACAATTGTCATTGCAATATAATACAATATTTAATTATATATAGTGCAATATCTAATTCTATATAGTATATATAGTACAATATCTAATTATATATAGTATATATAGTACAATATCTAATTATATATGTATTATAGAACCTATAACTATATAGTACGATGTCTAGTTGGTATATTTTCAAGAAATAATAGCATTTGTTAACTAAATTACAATTAAATGATTATTTTCTCTTTAAAAATTTCTAATTACATAATACATTATCAACATTTTTTTCTAAGAATATTAATTGACATTAAGTTTAAGTAAATGTTGAGATTGTAATCATATATTTCTAAATAAGATAAGATTGCAGAATAACTATATTAAAATAACGAAGATATCTATTCTGAAAGAATATAATATATATATTTATGTAAGTAAAAATAAACTCTACAATTCTTCATTTTAAACAATATTTTTTATTTTATTTTTTTAAACTTTTTATTCTTTATTTACAGGTAGAATTATTGGATCTCGGATTATAACTACCCAGAATGATTGAATAGAATTTCAAAGGGGTAAGTTAACAAACATTCTACTTTATCTATCTAAATATAATAATATTTTTCAGTGATAAGAAAATCTTACGTAATTCATATAATTAATTGCCCAAAAATAATTTACTGCTCATAGTTTAAAATTTAAACTTCGAATTTTACTGAATAGATCATAATTAAATTCTGCAAAAGACCATTGAAAAACGGACGAATAAATAAATAATTATTTTAGTTGTTATTTTTTTTAAACATTTCAGATTGGTATAGAGAGTATGAAATTATTTGCTTCAATTCATTTAATAAAAGAAGTTAAAAATAGAGTAAAGTTAATTTTCTACTGTTTAAAAAATTAAAAATAAAATTGTTTCATACTCGGCAACGTATTGATTATCGACAACGTAATTTTAGTATTTTATTTGGGGTTATTTATATTAAAGATTAAAAATGTATTAAATGAGATTAACGTTAATTTATTAGAACGATCATATGTTTTTCATAAAAGCAATTGATTTTATATGCGAACACTTTGGTTATTGTTGATATGAATCATATATTGCGTTGACGAAGTTTTTGTCATAGATTGATCATATCGCGTTGATTACATTTTCGTGTACTCTTTCTGTACTTTACCTAAAACATCATCTGGCAAACTACATGGAGGTTGAAAGTTATTTATGGCATTATTTCATTACAACACTCTTATGTATTTCATAATAAAATTAATTTCATGTAAAAACAATTCTTGTTATAAACAATGTATCGCGTTCACATTTTCTGGTGAGATAAAAGTGATGTTTAGAGTGCACTCCTCGTGAATTCTGCCTGAAACTACTTCTCACAAATAAAGAAACAGTTATAAAATGAAGGTTGTAATTATGTGAAATAAAATAACGTTCATCCATTAGAACATCCCTGCTTTTTTCATATTTGAAAATCAATTTCATTTACAAAAAGTTTGGCTATTCTTCTTATAAATCATGCACTGTGTTCATATTTTCTGATGAGATAAACATGATGATCCGCGTGCACTGATCATAAACTTTACCTGAAACCACTTCTCGCAAATAAAGGAAGAGTTATGAAATGAAGGTTGAAATTATTTAAAATGAAATAATATTAGTCCATTAGAGCATTCCTACTTTTTTCATATTTGAAAACTCGTTTTCATGAACAAACAATTTGGTTAATCATAAAATGAGTAATATAAAGCATGGTAAGGTTTGGTTAATATAAAGCATGTACTGCGTTCACATTTTTTGATGAGATAAACTTGATGATTATTGTGTACTGATCATGAACTTTATCTGAAAATAATTCTTGTAAATAAAGAAAGAATTACTAAATAAAGGTTGAAATTATGTAAAAAAATAGTATTAGTCCATTAGAACATTCCTATGTTTTTATATTTAAAAATCAATTCCAAAAACAAAACTTTTATATGTTCTTGTTATAAACAATGTATTGTGTTCACAATTTCTGATGAGATAAATGTGATTATTAATGTGTAATTCTTAGAAATTTACCTGAAGCGATTTCTCGTAAATAAAGAAAGAGTAATGAAATAAAGGTTGAAATTATGTAAAATAAAATAATATTAGTCCATTAGAAAATGCCTGCGTTTTTCATATCGGAAAAATCGTTTACATGAACAAACAATTTATCTATTCTTGCTATAACAACTATACTGTGTTCAGAATTTCTGATGAGACAAAGGTAATGATTACCGTGTAATCCTTATGAAATATACCTGGAAACATTTCTCCTACATAAAGAAAGAACTATGAAATGAAGGTTAAATAATTTTTAAAAAAAATAACATTATTTCATTATAATATTCTTATATTTTTCGTAATAAAAATCGATTTCCTGTACAAACAATTTAGTCAACAATTTCTTAGACAGTTTTTGTTATAAACCATGTATTGTGTTCACAATTCTGTTCATAAGTTTTAGTTCACAGAGAGTTATCAAATGGAGTTGAAATTATTTAAAATAAAATAGCATTTGTTTTTTAGGAACATTCCCATGTTTCTGATACATGAAAATTGATTTCATGAACAAACAATTTCGCAATTATTGTTATAAATCATGTACTGTGTTCACATTTTCTGATGAGATAATTATTTTATCGTGTTATTATCGTGCTCTATTATTGTGTACTATTGTCGTGTACTGATCATGAATTTCACCCATTTATAGACAAAGATTATGGATGCATAGCTTAATATTATTCAATAATATTATGAATTCAATACAGTTATTAATTAAAACTATTTATTTACTAACAATACTAATAATATAAGTAATATATTAAGAAAGCAACAAATAGGTATAAAAACGGTCAATTAACATAAAGCAATAATTATTTATACGCGAAGAATTTCATACTCTTGTTTACATTATAAAACTGGTCTTTAATTTTCCATCTTATTAAATTTTATAGCCATTTTATCACCTCCTTTATGGCAATTAAGATTCCGGAAGTAATATTTCAGTGTCAAAAGTGAGCAGAAGTCATCGGGATTACCTTCCGTTCAAATCCGGAAGACACTTTCGAATTTCCTGGTTCTGATATATTTGAAAATGTCATTAGATAAAACAAATTGCTTTTTAATGTTGTAAGTTTTAGACTTTCTTTCTATCTATCTTTTAAATGTCTTTTCACAGAAGAATATTCAAGGTGATGGAAAATGTTCTTGTAGAAATGATATTTTTATTGCCTATTTAAAAAGAAAAATTTATGATACTATTAAATAAGAATTTATTCCGATAACTTTAAAAGATATAAAATATTATATTGTACTATTTTCTTTTTGATATTTAATTTAATTGATGTTATTTCATATTTTTATCAATTTAATGAAATTTAAGTACTGGGGCATTTTAGTGTTCAAGTTAAAAATATATTAAGTTGGTGATTATTGGCGATTTTCAGCGATAGTAGGACTTATAATTGTATTTCCTTACAAGATAACACTATTTAAATAGTAAAATCTTTTTTATAGAAATAATTAATAATGATGGAATTTATTATTCTTACAAATTTATTATTTGTTTCATAGAGTATAAATAAAGGATTGAAAATAGAGTTTGTAAAAATATTGTGTAACTTATGTAGAACTTTCTTATTACACTATAGGGCCACCATGTCCTGCGTTAGGCATTTCCAGACTTTTAATGTCTCTAATATTGTATTGTAATTTTTTTATTAGAATCTAATAAATTTCAGAAAAATTTTCTCACTATCTTCAAATTTATTTACATAGTATCTTTAAATAATAATATTTACTTTTATTATATAAAAGTAACCAAATTCACCAAAAGTAAGAAAAAAATGCTATATATTGTACAAATATTTATGGCAAAATCACACAATAGGTACCTCTGGGATTTGGCGTCGAAAACTCTTTTCGCCAAAGTACGCCAAGAAAAGAGTTGCGATTGTAAATGCAGTGAATTGCAAGCAGTACAAGAAATCTGGGTTATCTCATTTAGTGACTTATCTCTTAGTTGGCACCACAAAAAATATTCAAATCATAACGACCTTATGTTGTGATTTGCCGAACGATTTTCTATTTGCCACAAATTACTAATATTTGTTAATAAATAATGTTATAATTTCTTAAAAGGAAATTAAGATTTTTCTGACAATAAACAACAATTATCAAAATAAAACGTTAAAGTATAGTACATGCTTTAATAGCATTTTATACATTTATATTATAATAAAAATAAATAAATAAATTTTTTTTTTGCCAGATATGTGATAAATTAACTATTATTTTATTTTAGTTTGATTTGTTATCATATTGACAATATTAGTGCAATGAAATTTAAAAAAAAAAGAAAGATAACTTTTTAAAATGGAGCTAATTTTTTCTACATATTTATTTATGATCATTGTTAAACTAATAATTTCGCCTGTAAAAATCTTGAAACGAATTCATAAGTAATAACCATGTATATTCATAAATAGATGGATATTTATATAGTAAAGCATAACAATAAAAATTATGATGTTTAAAAATTCAGTTTTCTTCTCTCTCGCTTTTATTATATTTCAATAATCGTAGAAAATTGTAAAAAAAAAAAAAAACTATCATTTTTTTATTATTGTTGAACTTTATTAAATTTTATTTTTTAATTATTAAATATTTCGCGCCTGGCGCCATTTGTCGGCCTGATATGCTCACTCATGGATAGTACAAAATCGTGTTTGGTTTTTGAGACAATATATATATATATATATATATATTTTAGTCCATAAAATGTCGAATTTAAAGTTATTCCGCAACTATATTTAATTACAATTTTTATCTGCCTCTCTTTGAAATTTTTGTTCATATCTTTCATAGTTATCAAAAATTAAAAAAATATATAATTTCACTAAAATCAGACAAAGCATGTAAATATACAGATAGAAAATAATCATAAATCAAAATGCTACACTATTTTATTCTAAAAGCTACTCTCTATTTAGAATTTTTTTCAACGAATAAATCTAATAAATATCAGAGGAATTTATTATCTTCAAATTTATTTACACAGCATCTTTAAATAATAATGTTCAACTTTATTCTATAAATAAAGCCAAAATCACAAAAGTAAAAAAAAAAATGCTATATGCTAATGCTACATATATTTATAGCAAAATAGCAGAATAGGAGCCGCTGCCATTTGGCGTTAAAAAAAGATCGCCAAATTAATCACTTTGTATTATCATTCTAAATACAAATGAAAAAAAAATAGATAACTAAAATAATATAACTGCATATTTGAATATATAATAATATTCAAGCTTATTTTACAAATTTAACCAAAATCACCAAAAAAAAAAAAAAATGATGTATGCTAATGCGATAAATATTTATGGCTAATGGTAGGCAGAATACGAGCCGCTGGCATTTGGCGTCAAAAAACTCATAAAATCGCCAAATCTCCACTTTGTATTATCATTCTAAATAAAAATGGAAAAAAAAAATTCTGAACTAATATTACAACACCAGATCTCCTAGAAAGATTTAAATCTTTTAACATCATATCATGTTTTTTTTTTTAATTTTTTTTAATTCGAGAATTTCTTTTCGGTTGTTGGCGCTGAATAAAATATTAAACAACAATTCTTCATACACTAACAAGATGTAAACAATAATTTTTTTTGTGTGATGTTACTTAATTGAATTTTCATTTTACTTTTATACCATTGTCTCTTGTGCACAATTTTTTTTATCATAAATGTTTCTTCGCAAAGACAAATCTTCTAAACTTCCTTCTATAGCCAAAAGATACTTTTTGTCCGTCCTCTGACATTCCTGCGAACCCTTTTTCTGTTTTTGCGGAAGAGCACTTAGCAGAAAAGTCGTGTGTTCTATCGTTACGCCATCTTGCGAACGATTCTTCGTTTGCTTCCGTTGGCTGTTTATCCCTTTTATTTATTCATCTATGTGACGGGGGCTCATTTATTTCTTTGGGAAATTCTTCGGGGGTTGCCGTAAAAATTGCAGATGTCAATTCTTTCTCAAGTTTCTATTTTTATTTTTTTATTTTCTGTAAGTAACTTAATTACGTATTTACATGTGAGTTACTTTTTTTTTTACATAAAAACAGCTTGTAATAATTTGTATCACATAATTTTAGTCCAAATGTAATAAATGAAAATAACTCTTTAAAATTTCAACCCAGAACAAAATTATTTTAAATGGAAATCGTTCAGCACCGAAAATTTTCACTTTTTTTTTTTTTTAAATTTTTTTTTTTTTTTTTTTTTTTAAGTAAGACTTAACTATTATTAAAAGCATGTATAAATTTCATGATATGTATCTTTACTATTACATGACGGGGCCCGTTTATTTCTTTAGGGAATTCTTCGGGGTTGCCGTAAAAATTGCGGTAGTCAACTGTTTTTCAAATTTCTTTCTTTACATGTCATTCCTTGCTATGCATATTTCTGTTTCTTTTTTTTTTCTTTTGTAAGAAATGTAATTACGTATTTATAGCTTAGTTGCTATTCTTAAATAAAAAGTATTTTGTATCATGTAATTTTACTCCAAATATAATAAATGACAATAATTCATCAAATTTTTTTTTCGAAAATTCTAAAACAACACTTTTATAAATGGAAATTGTTAAGCGCCAAAAGTATTGTAAAATTTTTTAAGAGTGCTGCTCCCTTTTTAAAAATAAAACTCTTAATTTTTTGTTAAAAGTATGTATAAATTGCCTATGTATCTTTATTGCGACATTAAATAATATTGAATTTTGTTATGTAATGGATTGCGCATTGGATATATCTTTAATGTTGCATTTAACAATATTGAATTGGGAAATGTGGTGGATTGTGCATTGTATTTCCGTACCAAAGTGTTCAATTCGAAACTCGATAAACATGTATATAACAAAATCTTCCTTGTCTCCGAGGGGAATGAAAACCGTAAATATATAATTTCACTAAAACCAGGCAAAGCATGTAAGTATTCAGATAGAAATTAATCAAAAATCTATATCTGCCATATATGATAATGATATTATATATATTTATGGCAAAATCACAGAATAGGAGCCGCTGGCATTTGGTGTCAAAAAAATCGCCAAATCACCACTTTTTATGATCATTCTAAATATAAATGGAAATAAAATTATATAACTAAAATTACCACACTACATCTGATAAAAAAGAATTAAAATTCCTTTAACATTATATTATACTTTTTAATTTGAGAATTCCTTTTCTGTTGTTAACGTTGAATAGAATATTCATCAACAAAGGCATCAACGGTTCTTGTATATGTCTTTACATGTCAAGTATATTTTTTTTGTGATGTCGCTTAATTGAATTTTCATTTCTGTTTCATACCATTGTCTCTTGTGCACGCTTTTTTTACCATAAATGTTTCTTTGCAAAAGAAAATCTTCTAAACTTTCTGTAGTGAAAGATATTTTTTTTTTTTTTTTTTGCCCTGCAACCCTGCGAAACCTTTTCTGTTTTTGAGCAAGAGCACTTAGTAGAAAAGTCGTGCGTTCTATCGTTACGCCATCTTGCGAAAGATTTTTCTTTTGCTTCCGTTAGCTGTTTATTCCTTCTATTTATTCATCTGTGTGACGGGGGCTCGTTTAATTCTTTGGAGAATTCTTCGGGGTTGCCGTAAAAATTGTGGAAGTCAACTCTTTCTAAAATTTCTTTCTTTACGTGTCATTATTTGCTATACAATATTTTTTTTTTCTTGTAGCTATTATAATTATGTATTTTTATATTAGTTGCTATTTTTACATAAAAAGAGCTTGTAGTATTTCGTATCATGTAATTTTAATCCAAATGTAATAAATAAAAATAACTCTTCAAAACATTTTTGTACGAAACATTTTTGTTCAAACTTTTTTAAAGGAAAAACTTACAATATCAAAAGAATTTTACATTTTTTAAAAATTATTGTTTTTTTTAAAAAATAAAACTGTTAATTATTGTTAAAAGCATGCATAAACGGCATACGTATCTTTATTGAAACATTAAATGATATTGAATTGTGTTAGGTAATGAATTGCGCATTGGATATATCTTTAATGTTACATTAAATAACACGGAATTGTATTATAAGGTGGATTGTTAATTGGACGTATCTTTATTCTTGAATTAAATAATAATGAATTGTGTTATGTGGTGAATTGTGCATTGGATATATCTTTATTGTCACATTAAATATAATTGAATAGTGCTGAGTGTTGGATTGTGCATTGGAATTCAGTACCAAAGTATTCTATTCGAAACGCAATAAACATGTACAAAACGAAATCTTTCGTGTCTATGAGGGGGAACGAAAAGCTTTAATATATATCATTTCACTAAAGCAAAGCATGTAAGTATTCAGATAGAAATTAATCACAAATCTATATCTATTAAATATGCCCGATATATATATATATATATATATATATACATATGGCAAAATCGTAGAATATGAGTCGTTGGCTCTTTGCCACAAAAAAATTACCAAATCGCCAAATCCCTACTTTATATTATCATTCTAAATATAAATAGAAAAATATTATATAATTAAAAGTTATTATAACTAAAATTTTTTTTTTTCTAATTCGAGAATTCCTTTTCTGTTGTTAGCGTTGAATAAACTATTAAACAACAAAGGCATCACCGGTTCTTTATATACCAACAACATGGAAAACATAATTTTTTTGTGATGTTACTTAATTGAATTTTCATTTCAGTTTTATACCATTGTCTCTTGTCTACACTTTTTTACCATAAATGTTTTTCCGTAAAGAAAATCTTCTGGACTTTCTGCAGCTAAAAGATATTTTTTTTGCCCGTTCTCTGACATCCTTACGAACCCTTTTTTTTTTTGCGGAAGAGCACTCAGCAGAAAAGTCGTGTGTTCTATCGTTACGCCATCTTGCTAACGATTCTCCGTTTGCTTCCGTTGGCTGTTTATTCCTTTTATTTATTCAGCTGTGTGACGGGGGCTCGTTTGTTTCTCTGAGGAATTCTCTGGGGTTGGCGTAAAAATTGCGGTGGTCAACTCTTTTTCAAATTTCCTTCTTTGCTTGTCATTCCCTGCTACAGATGTTTCTCTAAATTATCTTTTCTTGTAACTAATGTAATTAGGTATTTTCGTATTAGTTGCTATTTTCATATCAAAAGAGCTAATAGTATTTTGTATCATGTAATTTTACTCAATATCTCATGACATTTTACCTGATTCAAAGTATCATGAAATTTTACCTAAAATATAATAAATGAAAATAATTCTTCATAATGTTTTGTACGAAAATTTTAAAACGAAGTTTTTTTAAATGAAAATCGTTAAACACCAAAAGTATTTTACACTTTTTTTAAAAAGCACTGCTGCTTTTTTTAAAATAAAACCGTTAGCTATTATTAAAAGCATGTATAATACGGATTATATGTATCTTTATTTTTACATTAAGTAATATGGAATTGCGTTATATGGTGGATTTTGCATTGGATTTCCGTACCAAAGTGTACGAATCGAAACTCAATAAACATGTATAAACAAAATCTTCCGTGTCTATGAGGGGAATGAAAACCGTTAATATATATAATTTCACTAAAACAAAGCCTGTAAGTATTCAGACAGAAATTAATCACATGTCTTTATCTATCAAATATGCTAATGATGTATACATATATATAATGTCAAAATCGTAGAATAGAAGCCGCTGGCATTTGGCATCAAAAAAATCGCCAAATCATAACTTTGTATTATCATTCTAAATAAAAATTAAATATATATATATATATATAACTAAAATTACTACACTACATCTGGTAGAAATATTTAAAATCCTTTAGCATCATATCATGTTTTTTTATTCGAGAATTCCTTTTCTGTTGTTAGGGTTGAATAAAATATTAAACAATGAAGGCTTCAACAGGTTCTTTATATACCAACAACGTGGAAAACAAATTTTTTTTGTGATGTTGCTTAATTGAATTTTCATTTAAGTTTTATACCATAGTCTTATGTACACTTTATCTTGTGTACACTTTTTTTCAGAATAAATGTTTCTTCGCAAAGAAAATCTTCTAAATTTTCTGTAGACAAAATATTTTTTTTGCCAGTCCTCTGATATCCGTACGAACCCTTTTCTGTTTTTGCGGAAGAGCACTTAGCAGAAAAGTCGTGTGTTCCATCGTTACGCCATCTTGCGAACGATTCTTCTTTTGCTTCCGTTGGCTGTTTATTCCTTTTATTTATTCATCTATGTGACGGGGGCTCGTTTGTTTGTTTGGGGAATTCTCCGGGGCTGCCGTAAAAATTGCGGCAGTCAACTCTTTCCAAGGTTTCTTTATTTGCATATCATTCCTTGCTATACATGTTTCTATTTTTATTTTCTTTCTTTTACTAACGAATTTATTTATTTTCATGTTAGTTACTATTTTTACATAAAATAGAGCTTGTGGTGTTTTGTATCATGTAATTTTTCTCGAAGTTGAAAGTAATTCTTTAAAAAATTTTGGACGAAAATTCTAAAACAAAAAACTTTTTAATGGAAATCGTTAAATGCAGTATTTAAGTATTTAGTAATAAAGTATTTTACACATTTTTTTAAAAATAAAAATTTTAACTATTATTAAAAAGCATGCATAAATTGCATGATATATATCTGTATTGTTAGATTAAATATTATTGATTTGTGTTATTTGGTGGATTGCGCATTGGATTTTACTTTATTGTTGCGTGAAATATAATTGAATCATGCTATGTGGTGGAGTGCGCATTGGATGTATTGCTTGATTAAATAAATAAAGTGTACTTTTCGAAACTCGATAAACATGTAAAAAACAAAATCTTCCGTGTCTATGAGGAGAATGACACCAATAATAGAGAGTTTTTGCATACCGTATTTTGGACATCCGTTATTTTTTTCTCCCTAGAGCGCGTGCTCATAGGAAATTGCTCATGCGTATCTGTAATAATGTTTCCTATGAGCATGCGCGCTAGGGAGAAAAAATAACGGGCGTCCAAAATACGGTAAGCAAAAACTCTCTAATATATATACACTATGTGGAAGAAAGTGACGGGACACGACACTATAACGACATAAACCCATATTTATTAAAATTAATAGGAGGTAGGGCCTCCTTTGGCTGCGATCACAGCTGCAACCCTTCTGGGCATGCTTTCCACTCAATTAGCCATAGTGGCAAGAGGAATTTCCTTCCAAATGTTTAGCAGGAAGTTCCATAGTTCAGGCTTGCTTTTGGGGAGTGGGGTGCAGGCCCTCAACCGACGGTCCAATTCGTCCCAGATATGTTCAACAGGGTTAAGATCAGGGCTCTGCGCCGGCCACTCCATGAGTTTAACGTTGTTATTCACATACCAATCAAGAGTCCTCCTTGCAACATGGTATGTTGCGTTGTCGTCTTGATACCAGCAATCATCCATACCGTGCGTTGCTCACAAGGTAGGAAGGACATGATTGTCAAGAATATCACAGTATCTATCGGCATTCATCGCACCATCAACCTTCATCAGTGGGCCAGCCCCATACCAGGAGAAACAGGCCCATACCATCAATCCTCCTCCACCAAACTTTACAGTTGGGACGACACACTCGGGCAAAAGGCGTTCTCCTGGTAAACGCCATACCCAAACACGTCCATTGTAACGGAAAAGGGTAAATCGTGACTCGTCACTCCAAAGGACGTGTTTCCAGTCATCCAGAGTCCAAGTACGGTGGTCTTTGTCCCATCGAATGCGCGCTTTCTTGTTGGTTTTCGTAATCAAAGGCTTATGGGCCGCCGAACGTCCAGTGTAACCTAACTTATGGGCCTCGATACGAAGAATCTTGGTCGAAACGGCCACACCTGTGGCTTGTCTAAACTCATTAGCGATGTTATCCATGGATGTTTGACGGTTACTTCGAATCTCCCTGCCGAGCACCCGCCGGTCCCTGCTGGTGAGAACTGTAAGTCGTCCACTTCGGGGTTTGTTCTGACAGTGTCCCTCAGTCTTGTAGCGACACACAACACGTGCTACAGTTGATTTTGAGCAGTTACGGAGACGGGATATCTCCCTAACTGACACCTTGGCAAGATGCAATCCAACCAACACACCTTTCTCGAACTCAGACAACTCTTTCCGTGGCGGCATCTTAACAAAAAACAACTCTAGTCGACTCCACAGAGTATTTATAGAATATGGCTGACATGTGATACCTATTATTGCGCATGTGTCCCCTGTATTGTCGACTTTTCTACTTTTCGACGGGTGTCCCGTCACTTTCTTCCAGATAGTGTATATATATATCATAGTGTATTTTCGTTGAATTCGAGAAGAAGTAAGCGAAAATTACAAATGCTATTTCTGGGGGAGGAAGCACCTTTTTGCTCTTGATAACACTGAATTTACCATATCTCTGCCGATTTAGTAGCGAATGACTTACTTCAAATTGTCCTGCATTCCAAAATGGCAGGTATGTAGCAAATTTAGCAGTAACCAGTGATTCCCCATGATAAGTAATAATTTTGCCCCAGCTGTTAAGGTACAAAAAGTTCTCGGAGTTAAATCTAAAGGATTAAAATAGTTTCTTTCTATTCCTTATACCCTTCCAAGTCAACTGTTTTATCGCATTCGTCTGTACGGAAATTTTTGGTTCAGTTTCACTTGTATAAAATTGCACAATATATTTCCTAATTTTTAAAGATGAACTTTGTATGCTGCGCTTAAAATTATCTCATAATTATTCTCAAAGTTACATTTAAAGGGCCTGTTGTTTCCTATTAGGATTGATTGTGAAATCAATGTAGGGAGTTTTCTTCATAGAGGACAACCTGAATAAAATGTCAACAACATATATTTAAACAAAACAGCACAGCACATATTACATATAAAAAGCTTCTCCTTTCGCCATTTTCTTGAACACAACCATGTCATCCATTTTCTTTTCTCGTAACTGTTGCCACTCCTGCACAAGGAAATGTACTTCTAATTACAGTTACAGTTTGATCTTAACGCGACAGGGCCCATAGAATAAATTTTTGAAAATTGTTTTGATTGAAATTAAGTTTTTATGGACTCGACAGAATTTCAAAATTTATATTCATAAGCCCGACATTACGAATTCTTATTTGGATGTATCTACAGTTTCAGAGAAAATTATTTTAACCTTATATTTGAGGAAAATACTAGTTTCATTATGACATTATAGTGTTCAGCAGATGACTCATCAGTATTTAGAATGAAATCCTCTGAATATTCTGTGACAAATTGTTACTCAATTTTTAAATCAACATTTCATGAGATATTTAAAAACCTAATATAAAATTTATTCAAATTTAATATAATGAATTTCAATAAAATGTATTCACGCTTGTTAAATAGATAGCTCACTTATAGAACTACTAATTCCTCTCCAAATGACTTTTTAAACTTAACTTTAAAAAAACTAAATATAAAAATATATTTTACACGAAATCATAATTGTCAGGCTATAAATCACTTCAACTAAATAAAAAAAAAGTTATTTTAATGTCATACATAAATTAAACCAACGTGAATTTCACATAATAAGAATGCTTAAGATTGGAAATTTTCAACTGAGTCTTTCGTCACTAGAAGGATAGAGATGTAGAAGATTCAACATACCTATGACCTATGAGCGTTGTCATATGGCCGTAAAGCTAACAACCCTACCCCTTAAAAAGAAAACATCTCCTGTCTCGATATCTGCCAATAGGTAGACGGCCTTGATCCCCACGGGGTTATTGCCCCAATGAAGAAGGAAAGACACACTATAATAAAATTAATTACTTCGATAGTCTTGTGGCATCAGCCAACTAAGAATAACTCTATTCTCTATTTTTTTATTCAACTAGGACGCCTAGTTCTGCAAACTAAATTTTGTGGGATTCATTATTTCGTTAAATGATCATAGTAAAGTATAAGTACAATGCAGCAAAATTCTATTGTGATTTATGTATTTTTTCACATCATTTCTCATTTCCATTATTTATGGTACAACTTTCTTGCGCGATTAATTGCTTAATCTTTGAGAAAGGCGGTTTTTCCATTGTTAAAATGCATCTTTCTTCCGTAATATAACTAGGATATAAAATGGCAATTCGCCAGTTGGCTATCTTTCCAAACTGCTATGTTAATATACATGTATATATATAATAAGGATAAATCAAAAATGAAATAAAATATTATTTCTTAAGCATTCTTAGATAACTCTTTTAAATTTTTACGTTTTGCAAAGATATATATATGTGAGGAAAATAAATCATGCCTGAAATATTTAAGGACTTGTATTATCATAATTGTTTAAGAACATCTTTTAAAGAGTAAAAGAGTTAGAATCCATATAAGAATACATGAAAATTTAGTTATTAAATTACTTTTTAAAAAAATTTTTGGTTTTTAAAAAAAATTTCTTCAAAATACCTTCTTTGAATAAGAAACTTTTAAAATTAGGATTTGTACCTCAATTGAGGTGATATCAAAGGTGTTTGATATGTTAGATTGTTGAAACGCTTCCTTACTAATAAGAGAGTTAGATTATGATATGTATATCTTTTTTTTGATGCCTATTGTCAAAGGTGAACAAATTTCCATCAAGTGAGAGATAAAGACCTGACTGCCCATTAGGTGCATAAGACTTCCATTTCAGTTTTATATTCGTCGATGAATATTTCAGACCAATTTGAATTGGGAAATACTATTAGTGTTAACTTTTGCAACTGTGACTGGAAATTCTTAAATCACATAACATCACAATTGCAAATTGTAGTTACAAAATAGTCTTCCAATCATATAATAAGAAAAAATTAAATAACTTCTTATTATGAAATTCTACGCGTCAGATTATCTTAATTATTTCTTTTGTGATTCCTATTGTCAAAGATGAACAAATTTCCAGCAAGTGAGGCATCTCCATTTCATAAGAGATAAAGACCCGATTGTCCAAACAGTGGCGCAAAACTTCCATTTCAGTTTTATATTTCGTCGATGAATATTTCAGACCAATTTGATTTGGGAAATACTATTAGTGTTAACTTCTAGAACAGTGACTAGAAATTCTACTTGACAAAATCAATGTTACGATTCCAATTTGTAGTAGTAAAATGGACTTCCACTCAATAAGAAAACACTTCTCATTGTAGCATTCTAAGTATCAGAATTTCTTAGTTATATCTTTTTGTTCAAGGTGTTCAAATTTCCAGCCAAGTGAGAGATAAATACCCGATTGATCAAACAAGAGCGGAAGAATTCCATTTCAGTTTTATATTTCGTAGATGACGTCCTATTTTCTTTTTTTTCTTTTTTTTTTGTTTCTTTGTTTGGGGTTAAGATCTCCTTTTCGTTTGGAAAAAAAAAAAAAAGTTACTAAATCTTCCAGTCAGAGTTTAGTTAGTATGTTGATTAATTTTAATTATTTGATGTTTTGGTTGAGGTACTAGTTGCTACCCTGAATTTAAATTTAAATTTATATTTTATTTTAAGTTTGTACGGAGCAGACTTGCTATCACGACATCGCTCTGATGTTCCGGATGTTTCTTGCGAAACAGGTCGGTAAAATTAATAAAAAATTTCGGAGATGAATTTTTCAGACCAAATTAAATTGGTTAATTTGTATTTGTATTAACTTCTAAACTGTAAATGGAAATTCTTATTAACAAAAATCAATTCGTAAAATGGATTACCAATTATATAATAAGAAGAAAAATAACTTCTCATTATAATATTCTAAGAGTCAGAATATCTTTGTTATATCTTTTTTGATTCCTATTCTTAAAGGTAGACAAATTTCCAGCTATGTGAGAGATAAATACTTGATTGCCCAAATAGGTGTGCAAGACTTCCCTTTCAGTTTTACATTTCATATATGAATTTTTCAGACCAATTTGAATTGGAAATTACTAATTGTATTAACTTCTACAAGTTTGACTTTAAATTCTTATTGTTAAAATCACGATACAATGACAATTTGTAGTTGCAAAATAGATTTCCAATCCTATAAAAAAATTACTTCTCATTATATTTGTATTTTTACTTTTAGCTATTTTCCTGCATTACAATGACAATTTTTATTATATTTTTACTTTGTATTTGTATTTCTTCATTTATTATAAGATATTTTTGATACGTTTTCTACAATAAACATGTTATCTGTCTGTTGCTTATCATTTTTATGAACACGTAAATGGTTCCAAAAATATATCTTTTCGGAAATATTCCCATAAATTTCTATCATTAAAATCTTGCCTAACTTCTGAAAATATAACTTATAAATACTGTAACTCACAAAAAATCCCTCTTTTCGGAGTTACATACTTCTTCAAACTGACTTTTATTGCATCTATAGGTCTACATTAAATCCCTCCACGTCTTAAAATCCCTTTTTCCATCTATAACAACTTGTCAAACGAAGTACTCCAATAGAATTTTAAAAAAGAACTCATCTTTAATTCGTAAGCGACTGCAAAATGTACGAAGTTTGCTAATTGGGCCGCGAAAGAAGGTTCGACCAATCAGCGAAGAGAGCCATCGGTGCGGGAGACCGTTAACTACGTTGAGTTCGGCTGTAATCATTCATCGTTACGAGTCCATTACGAGCTAAAACTCAGTCGTGGAGCACCCATTACTAATTCAGGTCGAGTTGGATCTTGTTTCTATCTGTTCGCTCTTTTTCGACAGCATGTAACTGAACTTTGATAGGGGGAATTTTTGTAAAATTTTTCCCTACTTGCGTCTGGCCCGTTGATTATCGAAGGGGCAATGATTGAGTGTCTGTAGGCAGGGATAACGTGGTTCTGGTTTTTTCGTTTATGAAGCTACTTCGACAAACATGTCAAAAAGGTCAATTAAAAGTGAATATTTTTTTTTCACTATACGGATAAAGTTTAGAAATAATTGAGAAATTTTTTTTTTTGCATAACGCTATAATATTTTATAATATACAATGGTATTATTTAATGGTAAAGATATTAATTAAATATTACAATGGTACTATTTATAATATCCAATTCTATGATAAATATTATCATATAAAACTATTATAACACTCTGATATAATATAAGATATTATCATAGTGTTATATATTATAAATAGTGACTACTTATAATGTATAGCACTATGATAATATTTTATAATACAATGGTACTATTTATAATAGATAACACTGTGATAATATTTTATAATACAGTGATACTAATAATAAAATAAAACACTATGATAATATTATATATATATATTACAGTGGTACTATTTACAATATACAATACTATATTATTTTATATTATAGTGATGTTATTTATAATATGATAATATTTTATATTAGTGGTACTATTTATAATATATAATGCTATGATAATATTTTATAATATTACAATAGTAATATTTACAATATATAAGCTATGATAATATTTTATATTACTGTAACGACATTTATAATATTTTGTAAGTATTTATAATAGATATTTCTATGTAATGTTTATCAAACAGACAATGATTTATGGTATTAGGGTTATACCATATGTCATGAAGGATTTTATGATGAATAATAAAAAATCCGCGTCACAATATTTAAGAAAAATTAATTATAACTTATTATATACAAACAAATGAATTTATAAGGAAATAAATCATTGCAGCAATAAATGTGAAACAAATAAGGTGCTACAACTTAACCTTCAATAAAATAAGGAGAAAAATGGCAAAATACAATAATAACAATTTTGAAAGTTTTTTTTTTATATATATATACCTTACAAAGCTGAAAATAATTAATTTAGAGCTTTTTCCTCCAGATGTTAGGATTCAGATACAACAAGCTAATTGCCTGTAACTAGATAGGATTTGCAAATTTATAAATTATTTATTTATAATAGTTTTAAGAAGTAAATCTAAAAAGTATTCTTTCCATTAATAATGCTTTGTATAATTATCATTATATTATGTATGACAAGTGAGCTATTTTAGATTAAATATAAATTTTAAGTAGTGTTTCCGACACGACATCAGTTTCAAATATATATATATATATATAGTATAGTTATATATACTATATAATAGGTCTATGACTCTAGAAATAGTCCCGAGCCCTGGTACGACCATATTCATGATATCTCTGAATGGGTATATTCTATATACTAAATATAGTATATAAAAATATATAGTATAGTTGTATACATACTATATATAATATATGTTATGTATGTGCCGTTAGAAACGGCCACAAGTCCTCGTACGCTCCTATTTATAATATTCCTGAATGGCCTAGAGCAGGGATGGGCAAACCGTTTCGGTCGCGGGCCAAAAATCGAAAAAAAAAAATGTTTGGCGTGCCAAGATAAATTTTTCTAAAATTTTAATAACAATATATAAGTATTACAATTTAAATATGTTAATGAGATGAAAGAAATTGCGATTTCATTTTTAAAAGTTCCTTATATTGAGGTTCGAAGTGAAATGTACTGATTCTAAGCAACGAGGCTAAATGTCATCTGTCAGTCTACTTCTAAAATAATTCTTTCTAAGGTTCATATTTGAAAACATTTGTTCCATAAAAAAATAAAATGAAGCTGAATAGTACTGATTTTCTGGGCGTGAGATATTAAATTTGGTAAACATACATAATAATGATAATGATTTGTAGAACTCTAATTGTTGGTGTCAATCTACAGCTATAACTAACAAAGAACTTCCGCTTTTAACACTTTACCGATTGAAAGCTGTCTGTGCTTGCTATTTCCGTCGATTTATGTTTTGTAGAACAAAAATAGAAAAAGCGAAAAGATCATCAGTCCTTTGACAAAAAGGAAGAAAAAATAATCCTTAATCTAAGTAGAAAAAGAGATGGATATATAATATATATTTCTTTTAATTTGCCTCGGACCGGCAAGTTAAAATTCTATCCGCGGGCCGGATAGAACCCTCCGGAGGGCCGGAGGTGGCCCGCGGGCCGTAGTTTGCTCAACCCTGGCCTAGAGAAATATCGATGGCATTGTTACTGCTTTTCTGTGGTCACGATTGTCTCCAACAGCACCTTCACAGAAATAAATTGACTCCTGATCCTGTTTATCTCGTATGTGATAGCCAGGAAGAAATGGATATGAGACTCCTTGCTTCCTGTTCTGCACTGCATCCTATTACTTTATGGAAGCGTTATTGGTTATTGGATTGCCAGATTAAGTTGATAGATTAACTGATGTCATTTGTTTCTACCTTGTTCTTTGTTTTTCTTCTTTTTTATGATATCTACTGTATATATATATGTATATTTATATCTATATATATTTACTTATCCGTATGGCTGAAATGTCGATACATTTTCAGCCTTTGCTACAATTATTTTCACCTCTTATACTAATGTTGTTGTTTTTCGATGTCATGCATTTTAACGAAGATAATTTGATACAACGATGACAGATATGCAGCAGCTTACCTAGATTACAACTGTGAATGCCTGTTACACTGCACCCTCATGTTGTCACCCCAATTTGCAACAAACTGGCTTTGGGTGCAGCTCAATCTATATGCCCCAAGGATGGTAGCATAAAGTAGGTGGATTTTCTTGTCTATATCATCGATCTAAACTGAAGGATTCAATGCTTTTTTAAATCATTATGGACATTTCGAACAAATTCAGGGACTTTTTGGTTAGTTAATCACCTGTAGAGCTTTAAATCAAGCTCACTCAGTTCTGAAATTGAAATCGTTATGCAATGCTAATTGTGCAACTTTTTGGATATTCTAATGAAAAATGACCTGAAGACAAAATGGCTGGTATTCATAAATAAACTAAATTTGTTATTAAAGGGAATGCTATGCTTAAAAAATAATAACCGATGTTATAATAGCATGCTCAATTTGTCTGATATCTTGAATAATCATTACTAGTAATTACTTTTACATTATGTTGAACTCATTATAGTATTTTATGCAGCATTTCTAAGTATTCCTGATGAATATTAGCTGAAATAATTCATATTTACTCTATTATGATTCAATTCGAACTACATATTAAAATATTTTTGTTTAAGTGTTTCTAACCCCTCTTAAACTTTGTTTTTAAAACTGTAATATTTTGATATGGTTATTAGCCCTTTGAATGGTAGGCTTATATTAGATTCAGTATTACATGTGGCATATCATGGGAAGCCTATTTGATGTACACACATGGTGGCACCTCATTTTGGAATGAACTTAAGAGTCGAATCTTATAAGGGAAAATCTTAAGGAAATTATTCCTTCTTATTCCTTCTCAAAATCGAAAATTTTCACTTTAGAAACACAACGGGCTGCACAACACCCCCCACCCCCCCCCCCCCCCTCCCTAAAATTTATTTTACAATGGTGAAATACTTGTGTAATTTTTTAAAATAATGTAAATAAGTGAATAATTCATTTTTTAAAGGTGGCTTATAATACTCAATAAAAATTCTTTTAAACAATTTTGTAAATTTCCTCGATACTAAAAATAAAATATCAACTATCATAATTATTATCTTTCATTATCATTATTATTATCCTTTATTGTTAAACTGTTGATGTTCAAAGTATAATACTTAAATTATATTTATATGGAGATCAATCAAGTAGCGATTGCAAAATAAAAGACACAAACGTAAATTAGATAATAACTTTTTAATTGTTACATAGTTAACACATTAATTATACATTTAGAAATCCATTATCAACGTAGGTGATGGAATGACCTTGACTCTTTTGTGTCATATTTATTTTTTCTTTTCATCGTCAAAACTATAGACTTCCTCATTTTCATAATAGCTTTTCGCGATTCATTACTTACATTCCTGTACTAGATACTGGTTTAATTGTTTTGATTTTCTTCCTCTAAATTGTTAGTTATGTGGCTGTTTCTTTTTGTCATTTTTCTGATTACGCTTGATTTGAATTTCGTTTGTGTGACTAGCATTGTTAATATTCTGATCCAAGTATATGATATGGGTACCCTGGAAAAGGTGATTGTGGCGATTGAATACAGACAGAATTGTTTTTTTTTGTATGGATAACACATGTCTTTCACCTCCGATTCTGGTAGACGGGAGGTACGTCTAATTTCCAGGCGTGTCAGTCGTCTTGTAGTTACTAGACTGTCTGATCTGGAGATGGTTAGGATTCATGCGATGAGTCTTCCAAGTCCTCTCGATAAGGGTTTATGTCGTCTACGGTCGAAATCCTGACCAGCGCGTACTATTTATCTTACGTATACACTCAAGTGTTCTAGATCGGTACTAGCACAATTCCAGACATATACTTTCCCTCTTTGGGTTACATTGAGAGTAGTGTGAATCAAACCTGGACAATTTTTGTTATCTCAAATTTATTTTATAAAAAATGTAGCTATTCGGTGAGAAAGATAAGGTTTAGTCTACTTTACTTCTTTATTTTCTAGCGTTCTATTATTTTAATAGTGCTCTTGGGCTCGGTGCCACAGATTTCGGACTACAGTCCCAGTGTGGCCATAGAGTTTTAGTTATAATTAAATAATTGAATTTTAATAATTAAACGTTTTATACAAAACACTAATGCATAATTAATTCAGGAACTGTGTCAAAAATTCTATTATAGATATAATTTGTTGAGGCTAGAAAATTAAAATTTAAAAATTTCTAAGTTGATTAAATAAACATTAAAAACTTAATTACAAATATTACTTAATAATATTAAGAAATAATCAGAATTTGTAATTATTATAACGGATTAGCATTTGAAATTTTAAATAAAAACTACAACAAATCTAGACGGAAACAAAGAAATATACAAGCTTATACAAAGTGAGAAACAAAGAACGTAAGAGTATTATTTCTTAAATTAAGCAACAAAATCCCAAAAACTAATTCCACATTTCCAGCACGAACCCAGCTTTTTTCGACATACAAGAACAAAAGGAAAAAACTAACGCAGGCGATTTCGAATACGTAGAATTTCGGATTTTTCTTACCTACAATGGCAACAATTGTATCACAACGTAATAGGGTTTTTTTTACGTATACAAAGAAGAATTTTTTTTTTCCAAAAGAGAAGACAGGACTTGTTAAGTTCGAAAACATGTAATTAAATTATTTTCTTTGGGAAAAGAAAAAAAAAAAAATATTTGTTTTGTATTTCAGACTTCGCTGATCGAAAGAATTAAATTTAACTAGAAATCTTATTTTTTTTTCCTCCTGTTTCTTTGAATCTCTTGTTGAATATGGTATCATTAGGGATCTCAGTGACTAGTAATTAGATATTTTGGTAGTCCCTTAATGTATCTAGTGTTACGGTTACAGTTCCTGAACGATTTTCAGAATACTTTTATTTGGATGGAATTTTGTTTTCTCAGTAATTTTTTAAATATATTTTTATTTATTTTTATATCCAAATAAAATCACGCATACACTATAAATTTAAAAAAAGGTTTTTTTTTCTTTATAAAAAGAGCAAAGTATAAAATTTTTTTTTATTCATTATTATAAGGACTGCTTTTTATTTAGCAAAAACCTTTTCAAATTCAACTATTCCTTGCTAATTCTAAATATATTCTATCAATATTCGGTTTTATTTTCGAGCGTATATTTTGTTAAAGAAAAGAAAATTCATTCGAAATTTAAATAGTAACTTCTTACAGAAAATATCTAAAGATTGAGAAAGATTTTGTTAATATTTTAATGAATGAATGTATAAAGTCATTACTTCAAGCTAAAAACAATATTGTTAAAAATATACATTATATATATATGTGCACATTATAATCAATTTTACTATAATAATTAAATTTTAATAATTAACGGTTTTATACAAAATACTAATATATAATTGATTCGGGATTTGTATCGAAAATTCTAATATAGTTATAAATATTTGCCGCCATAAAATTAAATTTTTAAAATTTGTAAGTTGATAAAGTAATAACTTCCTTATATTACGAAATAATACAACTTTGTAATTATTTTAAAGGATTAGCGTTTGAAATTTTAAATAAAATTTACAACAAATAATACACTCAAGGAATTATACAAAATCAGAAACAAGGTATGTAAGAGTACTATTTATTAAATTAAGCAACAAAATCACAAAAACTAATTCCGCATTTCCTTTCCCGCCCCACCCCCCCTTTTTTTTCCAAACAAAAAAAAAAAAAAAAAAAAAAAAAAAAAGGCAAAACCTAACGCAGAAGATTTCGAATACGTAGAATTTCGAATTTTTATTACCTACACAACAATGGCATCACAACGTAACAGAGTTTCTTTATATAAACGAAGAAGAAATTTAATTATTTTTTCAAAAGAGAAGACAGGATTTGTTAAGCTCGAAAACATGTAATTAAATTGTTTTCTTTCGGAATAAATAATGAAAAAAAAAATCCGAAATATTTGTTTTGTGTTTAGGGTCTCTCTATTCGAAAGAATTAAATTTAGCTAGAAATCTATTTTTTTTTTTTTCCTTACCAGTTTCTTTAAATCTATTGTTGAATATGGTATCCTTAGGGATCTCGGTGACTAGTAATTAGATATTTTGGTAGTCCCTTAAGATATCTAGCGTAACGGTTACAGTTACGGTACGGTTTACAGAATACTTTTAATTGGATAGAATTATTTTTTGTCAATAACTATTTTTTACATTTTGATTAATTTTTTATCCAAATAAAATTTCGTATACAATAATAAATTTAAAAGGTTTTTTTTTTTTACTTATAAAAAGAGCAAAATCTAAAATTTTTTTGCTTCATTTTAAAAACTACTTTTTATTTCGCCACAAAAACTTTTCCAAATTCAAGTATTCCTTTCTAATTCTCTTTTACTGTAACAATTTTCTAGGGTATATTTTCTTAAAGAAAAGAAAATTTATTCGAAATTTAAATAGTAAGTTCTTACAGAAAATACTAATGATTAAGCAAGATTTTGTTAGTATTTTAATGAATGAATCAATCAAAACATTACTTCGAGTTAAAAATATACATTATATATATATATATATGTACATATATATATGTACATTATAATCAATCCTACTATAATAATTAAATTTTAATAATTAAAGGTTTTGTACAAAATACTAATACATAATTAATTCGGATTTGTGTCAAAAATTCTAATATCGTTCTGATTTGTTGCTGCCATAAAATTAAATTTTAAAAATTGATAAGTTGATGAAATAATAACTTCATTATATTACGAAATAATACAAATTTTCAATTATTATTATAAAAAATTTGTATTTGAAATTTTAAATAAAAACTACGGTAAGTCTAGATACACACAAAGAAATATACAAGCTTATATAAAATCAGAAAAAAAGAATGTAAGAGTATTATTTCTTAAATTAAACAACAAAGTCCCGAAAACTAATTCCGCATTTCCAGCAGGAACCCAGCTTTTTTTGACACACAAGGAAAAAAAAGGAAAAAAACTAACGCAGTCGATTTCGAATACGTAGAATTTCGGATTTTTATTACCTACACAACAACAGCATCATAATGTAGTTGAGTTTCTCTACATAGACAAAGAAGAACTATATTTGTTTTTCAAAAGAGAAGAGAAGGCTTGTAAAGCTTGAAAACATGTAATTAAATTGTTTTCTTTGGGAATATATAAAAAAAAAATTGAAATATTTGTTTCGTATTTAGTACGTCGCTATTCGAAAGAATAAAATGTAACTAGAAATTTAATTTTTTTTCTTTTCAGTTCCTTTGAATCTATTGTTGAATATGGTATCATTAGGGATCTCAGTGACTAATAATAATGAGATATTTTGGTAGTCACTTAAGATATCCGGTGTTACGGTTAGAGTTAAACAAAGGTTACAGGTTTACTGAACACATTTAATTGTAAAGAATTTTTTTTCTCAGTAATTTTTTTTATATTTTTACTCATTTTTTTCATCCCAATAAAATTTTGTATACACTAATATATTTAAAAGGGGTTTTTTTCTTTATAAAAAGAGCAAAATTTAAAAATTTATTTATTCATTATAAAAACTGTTTTTTATTTAACTAAAAAAACCTTTCCAAGTTCAAGTTTACATCACTAATTCTATTTGATTATAACTAAATATTTGCTTTATTTTTTAGATATATTTTGTTAAGAAAAAGGAAAATTATTCGAAATTTAAATAGTAAGTTCTTACAGAAAATCCCTAATGATTAAGCAAGATTTTGATAGTCTTTTAATGAAAGAATAAATACATTACTTCAAGTTGAAATCAATCATGTTAAAAATATATATTATAGTGATAGTGATTATAATGTATATATATATATATATATATATATTATAATCACTACTACTATAATAATTACAGGTTTTATACAAAATACTAATACATAATTAATTCGGGATTTGTGTTAAAAATTCTAATATAGTTATAATTTGTTGCTGCCATAAAATTGAATTTTAAAATTTGTCAGTTGATAAAGTAACAATTTTTTTACATTACGAAATAATGCAAATTTGTAATTATTATAACTGATTAGTATTTCAAATTTTAAATAAAAACTACAGTAAATTTAGATAGACACAAAGAATTATTCAAGCTTATACAAAATCAGAAACAAAGAATACAAGAGTATTATTTATTAAATTAAACAACAAAATCCCCAATACTAATTCCACATATCCAGCACGGACACAGCTTTTTTCGAACATACAAGACGAAAAGGCAAATCCTAACGCAGAGGATTTCGAATACGTATAATTTCGTATTTTTATTATCTAAACAACAACGGCATCATAATGTAGTTGAATTTCTTTACATAGACAAAGAAAAAATGTTATTTATTTTTTCAAAAGCGAAGAAAGGTCTTGTTAAGCTTGAAAACATGTAATTAAATTGGTTTCTTTAGGAATAAAAAAAAATTCGAAATATTTCTTTTGTATTTAATACATCGCTATTCGAAAGAATAAAATTTAACTAGAAATCTAATTTTTTTTTCTTTCCAGTTTCTTTGATTCTATTGTTGAATATGGTATCATTAGGGATCTCAGTGACTAGTAATTAGATATTTTGGTAATCCCTTATGGTATCCAGCGTTACGGTTGCAGTTACGGTACTGTTTATAGAATACTTTTAATTTGGTGGAAACTTTTTCTTTTTTACATTTTTCTTTTTTTTTTTATCCGAATAAAATTTCGTATACACCAATAAATTTAAAAGGATTTTATTCTTTATAAAAGTACCAAAATTTAAAAAAATTTTTTTTTATTTTTTTTTTTTTTTTTTTACAAAAAATACTTTTGAAATTTAAGTGTTCTTCACTACTTCTATTTGATTCTAACTAAATATTTGATTTTATCTTCTGGGATATATTTTGGTAAATAAACAGAAATTTATTCGAAATTTAAATAGTAAGTTCTTATAGATAATTCCTAATGATTGAGATAGATTTTGTTAAACATTTAATGAATGAATACATTACTTCCAAGTAAAAATAATTATTGTTAAAAATATATATTATAAATATATACATTATAATGAATCTTGAGCAAGAATTTTTTTTTAAATCATTATCATTTATGTATCTTTTTAGTTACCTCATATTAAAATTTATTGATTTTAGAGAATTTCAAGTGAATGTTATTTTGAATATTCACTAAGAAGAAATCAGTTAATGTTATATACAATTATTACACCAACCGTAGGTCCCTCGTCGTCAAATTGATCATTCAAATTGAGATGATTCTTGTTAAAAATATACATTATAACTATGTACATTTTAATCAATCCAAATATAATAATTAATTTTTAATAATAAAAGATTTTATACAAAACACTAACACATAATTAATTCACGATTTGTGTCGGAAATTCTAATATAGTTAAAATTTGTTGATGCCATAAAATTAAATTTTAAAGATTTATAAGTTGATTAAGTAATCATTAAAAATTTAATTACAAATATTAATAAAATAGTTACATTACGATATAATGCAAATTTCTAATTATTATAAAGAAATAAGATTTGAAATTTTAAATAAAAACTACAACAAATCTAGACAGAGACAAAGAAATATACAAGCTTATACAAAATCAGAAAAAAAGAATGTAAGTATTATTTATTAAGTTAAGCAACAAAATTCCAAAAACTAATTCCGCATTTCCAGCACGAACTCAGCTTTTTTTGATACACCAGGAAAACACTAACGCAGACGATTTCGAATACGTAGAATTTCGGATTTTTCTTACCTACAATGGCAACAGTGCCATCACAACGTAATAGGGTTTTTTTACGTAAGCAAAGAAGAAATTTATTATTATTATTTTTTTCAAAGGAGAAGACAGGATTTGTTAAGCTCGAAAACATGTAATTAAATTGTTTTATTTGGGAATAAAAAAAATAAATCTGAAATATTTGTTTTTCATTTAGGACCTCGCTATTCGAAGGAATAAAATGTAACTAGAAATCTAATTTTTTTTCTTCCTGGTTCTTTGAATCTATTGTTGAATATGGTATCATTAGGGATCTCAGTGACTAGTAATTAGATATTCTGGTAGTCCTTTAAGATATTAAGAGTTACAGTTATAGTTACGGTACGGTTTACAGACTACCTTTAATTGGATGTTTTTTTCCCCCTCAGTAAGAATTTTTATTTATTTTTTATCTAAATAAATTTCGTGTACACCAACAAATTTAAAAGGTTTTTTATTTTTTTTTTTATTTATATGAAGAAAAAAATTAAATTTTTTTTTATTCGTTATAAAAAATTTTTTTTTAAAAAATCCTTTTCAAATTCAAGTATTCATCACTGTTTCTATTTGATCGCAATTAAACATTTGATTCCATTTTTTAAGTTACATTTTGTTAAAAAACATAATATTTATTTGAAATTTAAATAGTAAGTTTTTATAGAAAATCCCTAATGATTGAGCAAGATTTTATTATTGCTTTTTTTTTTTAAATCTTCATTATTTATGTTTTTTTTTTTTAGTTACCTCATTTTATAATTTATTGATTTTAGAGAGTTTCAAATAGATGCTTTTAGAGCACTTTATTTATAATAATCACTAAGAATAAGTCATTTAATTTTATATACAATTATTACACCAACCGTAGGTTTCCTTGTCTAATATACACTCAAGAGCCAAAACATTATGACCACCCCTACATTTCGTAATGAACTCGCCTGGATGACGTGGTAGGCACGTGATCAGGTGGAAGTGGTATTTAACTGGTATTAAGTGGTGGTATTAATCCATGCCAAGGCGGGTTGAAGCTGTGTTGCTCGCCAAAGGTGGGCCAACTCGGTATTGACAGGTGGTCATAATGTTTTGGCTCTTGAGTGTAAGTCTAAAGAATTAGCTGTATGGCTGACAACCCTACCCAGTAAAAAGAAAGCCTCTCCTGTTTCGGAATCTGCCAGTAGGCAGACTACCATGGACCAACATGGACTGTAGTGCCAAGGAGTTCGTGAATATTATTTTCATTTTTAACCTTGTGACCTGTCAATAACCTAGTTTTTAGAAGAGCTTATATCTTGCCACAGTTTTAAATGTTTTTATTAAATTATATAGAAGAATCCTTTTGACAATACATTCCTTGAACAAATTACCAAATTGTTTGGCGCAACTTGGTTGGTAATATAATCTTACCGTAGTACTAAATATGATCTTATAGTGCCAACTAATGTCGGATACCTCATATATTTACAGTATATATATTGTGGCCAACGGCCATACCAGGCTGAATATACCGGTTCTCGTTAGATCACCGAAGACAAGCATCATTGGGCGCGACCAGTACTTGGGTGGGTGACCACCTGGGGCCGCGTGCCGTTGGCATGCACAAATTTGGGACCTGAATGGCCGAGTGTCTGGCGCTCTGGCGCTCGGTGCCACAGGTTTCGGGTTCGAGTTCCGGTGGTGCCATGGATGTTTGTAGTGGTTCGAAATCCACTTTAAGCCGTAGGTCCCGGTCTCCTATGACTGTAAGAGCTTCACGGAGCCAAAGTCAGACTTCTACCTACGGTTGCTCCATCACAACAGAAGCTGCTTCCTTCCTCTTCAATCATTAGTACGTATGGGCTCGTGGGCTTGGCCAGCCAAGTGGGATAAGAAACAACAACAATATATATTGCGAGAGGGTAAAAATAATAAAAAAGAAAGATGTGCTTTCCTTATAAGAAAAGTATCTTTTTGCAACACGTTATAACCTTTATTTTTTATTTTTTCAGACGTCACAAAAACTATTTCAAAACAACCAACATAGTTTTTCTTTGTATTACATCTGCTAAATTTGTCTCGAATTTTATTTCATTATTTCCTTTTATATTCTAACTGCTCTTAATCGTGTTTTTTTCATTTAATTTTAATGGTAAAATGATAAAGTTAATTTAATTTTCGAAGCCATATTCACATCAAATACATTTGATGAAAATCATAAACTGTGGTAGAGTATTATGTATATAATCTAATTGACAAAACATTGTTAATAATGTATAAAATTAAATAGCCTTGTTTTAATGATTATTATAAATAAAGTGTACTAAACTCATTCGTTTGAAATTCTCTAAAATCAATAAATTATAATATGAGGTAACTAAAAAGAAACACAAATAAAGAAGTTTAAAAAAAATCATTGCTCAATCATTAGGGATTTTCTAGAAGAACTCACTATTTAAATTGCAAATATAAATTTTCTTTTATTTAACAAAATATATCCTAGAAAATAAAATCAAATATTTAGTTACAATCAAATAGAATTAGTGATGAATACTTGAATTTGAAAAGATTAAAAAAAAAAAACCCTCTTTTGTAATAAATAAAAAATAATTTAATTTTGCTCTTTGTATAAAGAGAAAAATCTCCTTTTAAATTTATTGGTGTATACGAAATGTTATTTAAATAAAAAAAATAAATGAAAATGTTAAAAAAAAATCGTTACTAAGGAAAAAAATTCCATCCAATTAAAAGTATTCTGTAAACCCTACTGTAATTGTAACCGTAACGCTGGGTATCTTAAGGGACTACCAAAATATCTACCTACTAGTCACTGAGATCCCTAATGATACCATATTCAACAATCGATTCAAAGAAACTGGAAAAAAATTTTTTTAGATATTTAGTTAAATTTTATTCTTTCGAATAGCGAGGTCCTAAATACAAAATAAATATTTCGGAATTGTTTTTTTTTTATTCCCAAAGAAAACAATTTAATTACATGTTTTCGAGCTTAACCAGTCCTGTCTTCTCTTTTGAAAAAAAAAATATTTCTTCCTTGTTTACGTAAAGAAACTCTATTACGTTGTGATGCCATTCTTATGTAGGTAATAAAAAATCGAAACTCTACGTATTCGAAATCTTCTGCGGTAGGTTTTGCCTTTTTTTTTTTTCCTTCTTTCTTCTGTGCCAAAAAAAGCTGGGTCCGTGCTGGAAATGCGGAATTAGTTTTTGGGATTTTGTTGCTTAATTCAATAAATAATAATCTTACGTTTCTGTGTTTCTGATTTTGTATAAGCTTGTATATTTCTTTTTGTCTGTCTAGATTTGTTGTAGATTTTATTTAAAATTTCGAATGGTAATCGGTTATAATAATTACAATTTTGCATATTTTCGTAATATAATGAAGTTATTACTTAATCAATTTATATTTTTTTGTGTCTGTCTAGATTTATTGTTGTTTTTATTAAACATTTCAAATGCTAATCCGTTATAATAAATACAGATTTGTATTATTTCATAATGTAATAAGTTAATAATATTTGTGATCAATTTTTTAATGATTACTTAACGAACTTTTAAAATTTAACTTTATGGTATCAATAAATTATAACAATATTAGAATTTTCGAAAAAATCCCGAAATAATTTTGTATAAAACCTGCAATTATTGAAATTTAACTATTATAGTAGGATTAATTATAATATACATATTTATAATATGTATTTTTAACAAGAATGACTTCATTTATTCATTAAAAGTAAAATCTTTCTCAATCATTAGGGATTTTCTACATGAACTTACTATTTAAATATCAAATCAATTTTATTTTCTTTAACAAAATATATCCTAGAAAATAAAATCAAGTATTTAGTTACAATCAAATAGAATTAGTGATGCAAACGTGAATTTGAAAAAGATTTTAAAAAAAAACTTTTTTATAATAAATTAAAAAAATAGATTTTGCTGTTTTTAACATTTAAAATTTATTGACCTCTTCAAAATTTTAGTTGGATAAGAAATAAAAAAATCGTTACTGAGGAAATAAATTATATCCAATTAAAAATATTCTGTAAACCGTACCGTAACTGCAACCGTAACGCTGGATATCTTAAGGGACTACCAAAATATCTAATTACTAGTCACTGAGATCCTTAATGATGCCATATTCAACAACAGATTCAAAGAAACTGGAAGAAAAAAAATTAGATTCTTAGTTAAATTTTATTCTTTCGAATAGCGAGGTCCTAAATACAAAACAAATTTTTCGGATTTCTTATTTATTCCTAAAGAAAACAATTTAATTACATGTTTTCGAGCTTAACAAGTCCTGTCTTCTCTTTTGAAAAAAAAATATATTTCTTTTTTTGTTTAAGTAAAGAAACTCTATTACGTTGTCATGCCATTCTTGTGTAAGTGATAAAAATTCGAAATTCTACGTATTCGAAATCTTTTGCTTTGGGTATTCTTTTTTTTTTCATGTGCGTGTATGCCAAAAAAAGCTGGGTTCGTGCTGGAAATGCGGAATTAGTTTTTGGGATTTTGTTGCTTAATTTAATAAATAATACACTTACGTTTCTTTGATTCTGATTTTGTATAAGCTTGTATATTTCTTTATGTTTACCTAGCTTTGTTGTAATTTTTATTTAAAATTTCGAATGGTATTCGATTATAATAATTACAATTGTGCATATTTTCGTAATATAATGAAGTTATTATTTAATCAATTTATAAATTTGTAAACTTTAACTTTATGGGAGTAACAAATTATAACTATATTAAAATTTTCGACACATGTGCCGAATTAATTATGTATTAGTATTTTATATAAAACCTTTAATTATTAAAATTTAATTATTATAGTATAATTGATTATAATGTGCATATTTATTATGTATATTTTTAGCACGGATGTTTTCAACTTGAAGTAATGTATTATTTCATTCATTAAAAGTCTAACAAAATCTTTCTCAATCATCAGGGATTTTCTTTAAGAACTCACTATTTAAATTTCGATTGTAAGTTTTCGTTTATTTAACAAAATGCATCCTAGAAAATAAAATGAAATATTTAGTTGCA
>BPLQ01001785.1:0-112488 GCA_021605075.1 Caerostris darwini | reverse complement strand
CCATTACCACTCAAATAATTATTTCATCCAGTGTTCTTTCAACATTTGCTCCTGCTTAGCTCAGTTTCATGATGGGATTATATTGCAACTTTTTCTGGAACCAATGAGAACTTTTCCGGAATATTTTTATGGAACCAATGCGTCGAGATTACCTGTAGCCTATGGTAACAATATCCACATCTCTAGCCAATTGGCTATCAAGAAGCTTAATCCGCTGTTGTGTACACTACTTCAAAAAACGAGGAACCTAGATAACGTTTGTGATGTTCAGCATCTTGTCTCGTTCGGCGGACTACCTGGAAGGAGTTTTCCGAGTATTTCTCCCATACGATACTCAAATGCGGGGTACTTCGTCTAAACGTTCTCCCGGAAGGTGGCCTCCATCTTCAGCGACACGGAACCAAATTAGACTTTTAAATGTGGGTGCTCAATCACAACAGAATCTGCCCCTTTCCTCCATCCATGAGCAGATCACTCATGGAATGTCCTTCCCGCACAGCAGGACACTGAGAATTAGACGCAATAACTACAACAACATTATTTGCATTTGGATATATGGATATCATTTGTTATCACAGTAATTTAAACTAAATTAAATCACTGTGATAACCGCCAGCAATTAAGGGCAGTAAGCATTAAACACGGGCAAACAAAATTAATGTCAAAAATTTGAATTTTATCTGGTAAAACACAAGCAGGAGATAAAATAGTAAACAGTCACCTTTCCTGAAGATAAGAAGACCCGAGTCTTAAAACATTGAATAAAATGTTAAAACATGAATAAAAATGCCGGAACTGGTCCATTTAAGTACACTTTTTAAATTTTAAAGGTTCGAATATCGAAAATTTTATTTCCCTTTACACATTTCAGAATAAACACTATGCCACAAACACTTCGAAAAGACTCCTATCTTACTGATTATTTCCTACATCTTCTTCCACTAAACTTTTTGTATTACGACTCATAAAAGTCCCCCAAAAAAGAAGAGCTCGTTCTATTTACCGTATTCAGCAATTTTTACGATCAGACGGCAAACAACACAGCAAGACACTAACCAAAAACTTTTTATGTTTTTTTTTCATTCAAGAATCCGATTCCTTACTTACCACTTCAAGTCCATTTATCTTGAAGAGTTAGTTGGTAAGAACAAATTTTTTATTTTATTTATTTATTTTTGTGGGGGGGACGTTTACTTCATTCTTTTAGTGGAAATGTTTTAATCTGATTTTTATCAGTGTCCGATAGGTAGCATCCCGGGCGTTGAACCCTCCGTTGTCATGACAACGCCTTCTGATTGTGAAGCTCTAAATCTGGTAGCCACTCTCTCTCGAAATAGTTCCATATATAAATTCCGGATATAAAAATTATGGGATTCCATACGGTGTTATTGTAGATAAAGGATTTACGTCTAAAAAAAAAGGTTCTCGCTTTGGTTATTCAACTAAGTAGCTTTGTATAAAGGGCACTGGTTTATTTATAGACAGGAATGAAAGGAGAAAATTATCATTAAAGCAACGTTTACTGCAAATGATATTTATGAGTGGTATTATAACGCTAACGTGCAATGGTTATTTGTCCTGATTAGGAATGATGATATTGCAATAAATAATCTATTTAGTAATTTCAATATTAAATTGATTTTAAAATAAATTAAAATGCTTTATGTAATTTCTAATGAGAAATTTTGATTTAATATCTATCACAAATCTTTTTTTTTAAAAAAGCATGCTTAGAAACGCACAGGGAGAACGAAAAATTACACCCAAAAGGATGGAAAAAAAAATTTTTTTTTTCAAAGGTTTAAGAGAAACTAATGTTATAAATGCGAAAAGCAAGGACAACATCCATACAGCCAATCACAATGATGAGACATGCTACTAAGAAAGCACATTAATCCACTATTAAATTATACTAATTAAGCGAAAGACATTTTATAAACGCATTTATTCTAAGAGTAAGATTCAACTGTCTGGTGGCCGAGTGACTAGCGATCTGGCGCTCGGTATCTGGCATAGGTTTAGGGTTCGAATACTGGCGATGCGATGGATGTTCGTAGGGGTTCAGAATCCACTTTAAACCATAGTTCCCAGTCTAATATGACTGTAGAGCGTTGGGCGGGGAGCGTCAACCCTTCGACATAAAAAAGAAAACATTTACTGTCTCGAACTCTGCCAGTAGGTAGATGGCCTTGATCCACCATTTTAGTTAGTTAGATATAATCACTTTTATGCAGCTGTAAGCAACCAACTTTTTTATGTTTTGTTCTGAGTAAATAAAAAGTGGCAAGTAAAAAAAAAACAACACATAGTTAAATAGTTTTATATTTAAATAAAGTTTGTTATGAAAATCATTGAAGACAAAATATTGTAATTATAATGATGTTTGATCGAAGTTATAGAACGAACAATAATTATAGAATGATCAGTAAATGATCGAGTTAAAAATGTTGATATTTATATCTACATTAGAGGGACCTGAATGGCCGAGTGGCTAGAGCTCTGGCGCTCGCTAATACAGGTTTCGGGTTCGAGTCCCGACGGTGCCATGTATGTGTGTAGTGGTTCGGAATCCACTTTAAATCGTAGGTCCCGGTTCCAATAGGACCGTTGAGCGTTGCGGGGGCATTGTTACTCTGCATCCGTGGCTTAACCTCAAGTTACACGCGCCCCCTGGGTAATGCAAAGTGAGTAACGTCTGTGCAGCACTTGCCTTAAGGCATCCAAGACGTCCATGTCTGTTTGCCAGCTGCATTGGGAAAAAAAATATCTACATTAGAATGATGGTAAGCACGCTGCACTGATTTTGGGTGGGGATGGAAGGGTTAAGTTCAAAGTCAAGCCAGTTGTTAGAAACGAATATTCTGGAGTTCATTCCAATCATGTACATGATAAATTCAGAAGATGGAAAGTTCTTCATAAAGAAGGATTTGAATCCATTTTCTATACAAAAATACTTATACTTATATAAGAATAAACATCTTTATATCCATATGGGAATAAGTATATTTTTATGTATATTGCAATAATATATCCAATATTATATCCATAATGAACCAATATTTCTGTATTGTAATAAAAATCTTTATATTTGAATAATATCTTTCGATTCTTTTTATTTATATTAAAATTATATTGCAATAAGTATCCCTATATCTATATTGGAATAATCATTATAGTAAGGAAAAATAAATATTTGGAATAAACATTTTTCAAAAGCATATTGCCTTGTATTGCAAATCTATACAAGGTGAGCAAATAGGTTTCTAGAGTTTTTTTTATCAAAACAAAATTGCAAATTTCAAGAGCAATACAAAAAATTGTTTATTCAAAATATCGCCCATTATTAGCTACATAATTTTGCCATCTACTGCGTTGATAAAACGACTCGTCTTTGGACTAAAATCATTCATTCAACCAATTCTGCACTTCTTCAAATTTGGCCAATTGTTGACCAGTAAAGTCATTGGCCATCGACATTAACAACTGATAAGGGCCCAGGTTTGGCGATTTCGGCCAGTGCTGTAGCAGATCCCATTTCAATGTTTTGATGATGTCTTGGACGATGGAAGTGCGATAGCACGGAGTTTTCGTCACTCATTCTGGCCATTTTTCGCGCTAAAAACGAGCGAAACTGTCAAAGGGCATCTCTACCAACATCATCCAATAAATATGAATAAAAAATCCAGTAAATAATAAATCAATCCAATCCTAATCCAATAAATGTGAATTAATATAATTGGACAAGCGCAGTAGATTCGGACAAAAAAAATTGCTTTAAGTGTTGCTTCCAGAAATGCCAGATTGATATTACTATTCGAACATACATTAGAGGCGGTTCTTTGCTGCGTTTGTCCAATTATATTAATTCATATTTATTGGATTAGGATTTATTAAGATTTGATTGGATTTATATTTATTGGATTTTTTATTCATATTTATTGAATGATGTTGGTAGAGATGCCCTTTGACAATTTCGCTCGTTTTAAGCAGCTCATGGTGTATACGAGCGCACCTTGTCCATTTACCAGTGTCGAAATCTTCACTTTTGAAGCGTTTATTTTTGATGGTGAAAGTTGGCCGTAGCTGCCTTCCTCAAACAAACGATATGCTTCAACTACATTTTTTAAAACTGAAAAAGTGGACACAAAACTCGACAATTTGAGTTAGTTACAAGTTTTAAATTACGATATGTTTCGGTATTACGACTGATTATTGTTGATAGATGTCTAACATACAAAAAAAATAATAATAACTTCTGACATGAATTCACAACTTCTACCTTAGCACCATTCATGTATAAAACACAGAAACATAGTTGTCATTCAGTACATTTAAAAGTCAAACTATATGCTTATGTTCCTTATGGACTATCCCCTTCCCCCTTCAATCGATCATTACGAAATTATAACCACGTGTTATTTACGTCACAAGCATTGTTTAATAGCCGGGACTCCAAACAAAAAATCCAATCAGTTTTTTTTAATTAAATAAAACTAAATCATCAAACAGCAGGCCACTGGCGCGGCGTCACGATTTTCATTGTTAGCTGGTCTGTGATTAGCCAAAACCAAGATACTTTCTTTAAATTCGTAGCTGCCCTGTGATAGGTCAAGGGTTATTATTTATGTTAAAAGTGTTGTTTTGGTGTTGGAATTACGAAAGTAATATAATTAATACATTTTTAATTAAAAATGTCATAATATATTTATTATTTAATAATATAATATATTAATTTGTTATGAACATGAAAATGATCTTTAGAATGCAACAGTTCTTTATTTATTTTTTAAGTTAAGGCTAAAAACTAAGGCTAAACGAACAGTTTTCGAAAATACACAGAAAGAGCAGATTCACAGAATCGAAAAAAATGGCTCTTGGAAGAAATTCGAATAAAAGTCAGCAGAGTGGATTAAACACCCGTTCAACGTAACATTCGTCTTGAAGCAAAGCTGTTTATCTGTTCGTGGGTTAGATACAGCAACAGATTGATACAACTGAAGAGCGTCACACACGAGTAGATAAGGTTCGAATTAGAACCATTACCTCAAAAGTAGAGGAAACATCTGAAGAGCGTGACACGCGATTAGAAAATCTTCAGTTCCGTTGTTCTCGTCCAAGACATAAATTGAAAGCCTATTTAAGTTTTTAAGCATTCAACTAAAATAAAAAATATGATTATAATAAGCATTCCAGTGTTGGTGGGCAAATGGTTAAAATTTTTTCATCTTGTTCATCCTTTGAAGTTTCGCAAAGAACCGCCTGTAATGTATGTTCGAATAGTAATATCAATCTGACATTTCTGGAAGCAATACATAAAGCAATTTTAACTTAAGTGTCCGAATCTACTGCGTTTGTCCAATTATATTCTACAAGCCATTCTAAAGTACAACTCAAGCTTCCACATGATATCATTTGGTGCAATCAATATTGCCAACTATGCAAAGTTCAAGTTCACATTCAAAGTATTAATTAATGTTTACATGTTTTATGATAGAATAATGCATGTATCGTTAACAAAATAAAAATATTATAAAAAATTAAGCTGTATTTAGGGTTAAAACAAAACAAAAAAAACTTCTGAAATTGTAATACGCGAAAGATTGTTTGTTTTATTACCGAATAAAACGAATACAGCATAAGACAAGAATTTTTAACACTTTTTTAAAGCTAAATTACATGGGTCGGTTTATATCTAATCTCAAAAAAAGGAGATACTTTTCAGTTAGCCTGGTGCATGTAATAATTCATAAAATATTGTTAAATAAAGGGTGATTTCTTTAGTTTATATTTAAAATTTAAGAAAAAAACCGAGTTATTCGTTTTATTAAAATGAGTTGCATTATTTTCAAAATTATTTCTAATTTGTTGCGTTATCGTCAAAATGAAAGTCAGATGTTGGCGAAATTTGATGAGCAATATTTTTGTTACGCCCAGCTAACGAAAAAGTAGCAAAACATACACTAAAAATAATAATAGATTACCGAAATAAATGAACTTATAGGAAATTTTTCATTTCGGCTTATATAAGGGCTTTTGAGTTAGTATCGGCTTATATACGAATGTGCTTATATTTGGAAATATTCGGTATGCATTATTTTCTGTAACCGGGTAACGCTGGATCTTAATGAAATAATTAACTCTACACTACAATAAGTATTTAAAAAGGAAAGGAAAGTTAAAATAGATCATTTTACAATTTCCAATAATACTTTATTTTTTCACTTTTCAAATGAACTGCAGAATACTTCATAAACGAAATGTCATTAGACTTTATAAACACATAAAGCCTATTTGTAACCATCAGTACTTTTGACATACAAGAAATCGATTACATACATTTGTTTTCTCTATTACCTACTGTCGGTTACTTTATTACCACCAAAATAAACTCATTTTCTTTACTGAATACCAAACATGTCTCCTTATTTAGCTCAAATTCTGCACTAACACAGGACAAACGTATTCTTCCCTTAAGTAACTCTGCTAATTAATCATGCCTTTTTATATGAGGAAAGAAAATGAAAATGGTGTTTCTCTCTGCAAGTAAGATCGGCGGTATTATAAGGAGGGATTTCTCTGCCTCTACTGGTGGTTTCATTAACCTAAATTCGGGATTTGATTTCGTTACTTCCGCCTTCAGTGTTTGCTCCCCTACTAAACTCGAAACAATTTATTTTACCAAAAAATGTTCTTTTTGCTAATTCTTTCCCTAATAACAATTACAAAGGCAAAAAGGAGAGAATAGCCTAATGGGTTAATTTAGGGTCGCGAATAATTGCATTGATGGTCAGTGAACCCTACTTGGATTATCCGTTAGCAAAGTTTGTTTGCTTACACAGCAGTGATTAATGGCGTATTTTCATGAATTCAGCAGTAATTTCTCTTAATATTGTGAAGTTAAAATGTAGATTTTCTCAACATATATATATATATATATAATAATATTTACTTTCTATGTCAGAATCGTAGACTAATAAGATGATGTACAAGACGAAGATGGTTCCATTCCTTCTGGTAGTGTGACAGTCCTTTAAAAAACGAGTTGACAAGTAGAACGTACTGAAAGTGTCTGTCTTATATCAATAATCAAAATCTCCTAGTTCTCCGAATTTTCTCGATACACCATTTAAATTAGGGGCATTAACACCTCTCCTATCGTTTTAAGTGCATATTACAAGAATTATTTTGTTACATTTAAAGTCAAGTAACCATGAAAGGCACAGTTCTTATCGGTTCTAGAAAAAAGGATAATAAAATGCATCAAAAATTTGAGAGAGTAGAGAACTGAGAACTGGATGAAATCATTGTTTGGGTGATTGCTTCACGTTGAAGGTAACAAAATAGGCCCTCCTGATAAGTCCTTCAAGTATATCATTCAACAGATGATCAAACGTTATAAGAGCACAGGTAAAAAAACATTGTTGTGAGTGGTAATGATGGTGTTGCTTCTGGACGGACATCCCATGAATAGTCTACTAATGGATGGAAGGAAAGGGAACAGCTGCTATTGTGATGGAACACGCGTGAGTGGAAGGCCTCTTCTCCGTGTCACTAAATTCAACAGACTTTTCATTGAAGTAAATTTGCGCATCGTATGGGAGAAAAGCCAGAAAACTTCCACCAGGTAGTCCGACTCACGAGGCAAGATGCTGAACATCCCAAACGCCACCGAGTCGGCTCGTTTTTTGAAACAGTGTCTAAAACAAAACAGCCAGCTAATTGAACCTCCGCCCTAATGCTCACCAGCGGCACTGAGCGTTGTCACTGAGTCACGAGACGGACAATAAAATTTGTCGAACGAAAAAATTTCATCTGCTGAGTTTACACCATCTACTTTATTACTTAAGAAAGTAAAGCGTTGGCAATTATATAAACAATACACACGTCATTGCAAGAGCTATCTTAACATTTTTATTTTGATGTATTAATTTAATATGTGTTTTAAATATTGTATAATGCATTAAAATATGAAATTTTTAAAAAAATATTTCATTTGAGTCAATATAAAATGTAAATTATATAGATATTTTATTAATGGTTGATTCATTTAAATATCTATGAAAATATGTTTATTTTTTGTATTATTTATATCACGTTAATAAATTATGTTTTAATGTAATGTAATATATATGTATATGAAGAATACTATATTTAATGAAATTTTATTAAATTATTTATGAATTAAAAAATTTATTTTCATTTTTATGTATTATGTATATTATGTTAATAAATTATGTTTTAATGTATTATATATATTTTTAAAATATCATATTTTGTTAATTGTCATATGCTTTGGAATCCACTAGATAACATCTCTAGAAAGAAATGTTAATACTAAAAGTAACATGCGATAATTTAAATTATTTTTTTAATAAAAAAGAAAAAAAACGTTCTAATTGTTTTTTATTGTTGTTAAACTGAATATCGTCGTCTTGTATACCCATTCTTCAATAAAAGCTTTTTCTTTAAAACAAATAACTAATTCTATGAGAAATTACTTTACATTTATAACAGTTTATATTTGTAAGACAAAATTTAATGAAACAAACTACACAGTTCTTCTTTATTTCATGCAGTATTGAAAAAAAAATATTTTGAGGTAATAAAATTATTGTTATTAATTGGTCAATTATTAGGGGTAATTGTTTCATTTAAGAAAATCCGAAAACGAGGCAATGTGAGTGTCGATGCCAGATGCTTTACACATGGTGTCACAATTACCATCGAGTCAATATTTTTCTGAAAATAGTGACTGTAGCAATCATCGTCGCATAATTGAGTAATCTTTCAATTTCAAATTAAAAAAAAATAAAAATGTGCGGCTAAGAATTAGTTTGAGGAGAAAATATTTATCATTGAGTATTATAATGATTTTTTTATACTTAAATAATAATATAATTAATAATAATTGATTGATTTTTTATAATTAATAATATGCAAAAAAAAAACTGTTTTAATGATAAAAGTGTATTCCCCTTCAATCTTCATCATCAAAACATATAAATCATCTACTGAACAAAATAAATATACTCTTCCTGGTCAAAATGACACCTCTAACAACAAAATATCCCTTGGTATCATTAATTTTATCAGTAAACACTACACTTCATTAATTATTTAATTATTGTCGCACTCACACTGCAAATTCCAAGAAAGAAACCATGAAACTACTTAAACCAAAGAATTCAAATGGAAGTGGTAGAAAACTGAATCCCATTAAAATAAATCGTTTTTTTTTCTCATACTTTAAAAAAAAAAAAAAAAAAAAAAGAAAGATTTAAATGTTGTAAAATATACCAGCTATTTTTTACAGTCTAATTTTGTTCATCCTTTTTGGAATTAAGGTGCATTATTAAAAACAAAATTCCATGAAAACCTGTTTAATTATTAAAAATATTATTTTTGTAAGATATATACTTGTTCGAATAATTTAATGCTTCCGTATGTGTAAGAAAGTATGAAAACAGAAAGAATATTGATCGCAATTTTTCTTTAATGATAAACTCATTAATCAGAGGTTTTGTTGCAAACCTTTTTTGAATAAAATTTTTTTTTTTTTCCTTGCATAGAACATGTCCTTACTTTTTTTTTAATTTTATAATATTACTTCTAATATATGTGCGGAGGAGCTTTTTATCTTTTTTTTTATAAGAAACAAAAAAAAAATTTCGCATAAATAATTTGAAGATTAATTACATTTTAATATATTTTTCATAATCCATCCATAATCCATATATATATATACACTATGTGGAAGAAAGTGACGGGACACGACACTATAACGACATAAACCCACATTTATTAAAATTAATAGGAGGTAGGGCCTCCTTTGGCTGCGATCACAACTGCAACCCTTCTGGGCATGCTTTCCACTAAATTAGCCATAGTGGCAAGAGGAATTTCCTTCCAAATGTTTAACAGGAAGTTCCATAGTTCAGGCTTGCTTTTGGGGAGTGGGGTGCAGGCCCTCAACCGACGGTCCAATTCGTCCCAGAGATGTTCAATTGGGTTAAGATCAGGACTCTGCGCCGGCCACTCCATGCGTTTAACGTTGTTGTTCACACACCAATCAAGAGTCCTCCTTGCAACATGGCATGTTGCGTTGTCGTCTTGATACTAGCAATCATCCATACCGTACGTTGCCCACAAGGTAGGAAGGACATGATTGTCGAGAATATCACAGAATCTATCGGCATTCATCGCACCATCAACCTTCACCAGTGGGTCAGCCCCATACCAGGAGAAACAACCATCAATCCTCCTCCACCAAACTTTACAGTTGGGACGACACACTCGGGCAAAAGGCGTTCTCCTGGTAAACGCCATACCCAAACACGTCCAACGGAACGGAAAAGGGTAAATCGTGACTCGTCACTCCAAAGGACGCGTTTCCAGTCATCCAGAGTCCAAGTACGGTGGTCTTTGGCTCATCGAAGGCGCGCTTTCTTGTTGGTTTTCGTAATCAAAGGCTTATGGGCCGCCGAACGGCCAGTGTAACCTAACTTATGGGCCTCGATACGAAGAGTCTGGGTCGAAACGGCCACACCTGTGGCTTGTCTAAACTCATTAGCGATGTTATCCATGGATGTTTGACGGTTACTTCGAATCTCCCTGCCGAGCACCCGCCGGTCCCTGCTGGTGAGAACTGTAGGTCGTCCACTTCGGGGTTTGTTCTGACAGTGTCCCTCAGTCTTGTAGCAATACACAACACGGGCTACAGTTGATTTTGAGCAGTTACGGAGACGGGATATCTCCCTAATTGACACCTTGGCAAGATGCAATCCAACCAACACACCTTTCTCGAACTCAGACAACTCTTCCCGTGGTGGCATCTTGACAAAAAACAACTTTAGTCGACTCCACAGATTATTTATAGGATATGGCTGACACGTGATACCTATTATTGCGCATGTGTCCGCTGTATTGTCGACTTTTCTACTTTTCGAGAGGTGTCCCATCACTTTCTACCAGATAGTGTATATATATATATATATATATATATATAATATGTGTGCATGTGTGAATGAGTGAGAGAGAATTAATAATCGTGGTAACTTTATTATAACAATATAAAATAAACATAAAATATTTACTTCTTTAAATGTGTGCCCATGAAAGGAGATAAAAGCTTTTAAAACTGTTTTAGCCTCTCAACAAAAATACAATTAATAAAACATGAATTCCATAATAAAAATTATACTGCACAACACATACATGAAACACATACATTCGTAAACATGCAAATAGCCATTCGATATTAATTTTGGATCGTTTAACACAAAATATGATAGTAAAGATCGGCAATTGACTCTTGTTTAGTAGATATGGAGGTAGTCTAAGTTGTCGTAAAATATATGTAAAAAACGAAATATGCAAATATGTAAATTAATATAATTTAAAAATTACAATAAATTGTAAATTATATATATATAGCTAGAAGTTTAAGATATTTCATATTTTAGTGAGTAGGTAGTTTTGTATTTAAATGAAGTAAAAATTTCAGTATATTCAAGCAATTTTATGTAATTAAAGTTTGATAAAAAAAATACAATAATTATTTGAAAAATTCTAGGTTTTAAGAAAAATTACTTATCAGTCTTATTTTGTATTGCAAAGAAGCGAGTCGGGCAGCTCTGAAATAAAAAAAATTAACAAAAATAAAATATATTTATATGCTCTATTTTACGTAGACTTTGCCGGAAGACTAATTTCATTATAAATATAACTTGAATATTTAAAGATAATATTCTGAACGTTTTTTTTTTGTAATTAGTTACACAGTTTGTAATTAGTATTAGTTTTTTTTGTAGTTAGTTAATATTTAAAGATAATATTCTGAACATTTTTTTTTTTTGTAATTAGTTACACTTAAAGTATAACTTTTTTAAATATAATATTTATATTAACCGTGCAATTAATTTTAACTTTTTCAAAAATTAAGTCTTCAAATTTGACAATTTTTATATTTAGTTGACTAATAGTAAAACAGTAGTGTGATTAAAATATAAGCAAGGTCTTTCAATCGTTTCTGCTCTATAGGAAATATATAAAATCGTCTTATCTAAATGTGTGTTGAAATTTTGTATATTGAAAAGAAGATGCAGAGCATCATTGAAATTGTTGGTATTTGTGTACTGGCGCCATCTAACATTCTATTTGTGAACTATATCGAAAAGAAATATTGAGAAATCCGGAAAAACAGGACCTGGTTAAGTACTTTCCATTCAAAATTTATCCTCCTTAATGAGAATAATTTGTTTTGTTCACTTTTGATAAAAAATATATTTAATTATTCAGCGAGCTTTCAAAGTATTAGGAAAAAAAAAATCATAGACAAATTTATAATATTTCACACAATAAACCATTATTTTAAAATCTCTAAAAAAAGAAACTTGCAAAGATTGCATAAATAATATTTGAAATCTAAATGCTAAACATAATTGGAAAAAAATCCTTTAAATTTACTAATAATTTCCAATATATGTCACCAAAGCAGTTTTCTTTCACCCATCATTTAAAGATTTAAAATTCTTTACATTTTTTTTAGAGTAAGACATTTTTACAAAAATAAATTATAGAAACTATTTTTTAAAAAAAATAATATTATGTTTATTATCATTCTATAATAGAATTATACTTCTTTGTCTATAAATATATATTTTAAAATACTTTTTTAACTATTAAAATGAAAGTAAAAGAAATATTTTTTTAAATTAACAATGAAAAGTTTTCGGACAATTTTGCTGAATAATTTATTGGAATAACAAGTAAGAAAAACAAAAGGTGTCTAGTCGAAACAACAGAATAAAATTTTTTTTATCTAAAATGTACTACTGCTGCCATCTATTGAGAATGTGACAAAATATTCTATCAATGTCAATAATTTTGAAAGAATACATCATTCATTAAATATTTTTATCATAATTTCAATATCATTTTTTAATTAAAACAAAAATAAATAAAAAATGTTTTTACAAAAAAACTACTAATAAAAAATACATTTCATAGATGGATGAATTAGTTAAAAGCGTAATACAGTTATTATACTCATTTAAGATGGTAAAGGATTTGAGTTATGAAAAAAATATAGAGTGTGGTAATAATTTTAAAAATATAACAATAAAAAAACAATGTTTCCTTTGAATATATTAATGCACTATACATTTTCTTATTCTCATTCGCTGTTCATAATCGGCATATATTGGCATATTTATTGTTTGATTTGCCTTTTTTTCGATATTTTGTTTGTTTCTTTGTTCTAATGCAGCTGGCAAACACTGATACCTTAAGGCAAGAGCTGCACCGACGTTACTCAATTAGCACTACCCAGGAAATGCGTATAGCTTGAAGATAAGCTAGGAACTCGGAGTAACAATACCCCCGCAACTTTCTACGATCATGTTAGACCGGGACCTACGGTTTAAAGTGGTTTCAAAACCACTACAAACATCCATGGCACTGCCGGACATGGTACCGAGCGCAAGAGCGTTAGCCACTTGGCCATTCAGGCCCTCTTTTTTCGATATTTATTTATTTTATATATTTATTTTTACACATTTATCTTTTTAACACCAAATAGATTCCATACTCTAAAAAATAACACAAAATCCCTCACGATATTTGACATTACTTTTTTTGTAAATTTAATTTTATTATAAAACAAATAAAAGCAAAAAAAAAAAAAAAAAATGCATACAAAATACTACATATGAATTATAAATTTTAATCTTAATTTTCATAAATTTCAGTTAAGAAACTTTTACCAAAAATTAAAACATATTTTATATTATATTTTATATATCACACGGGTAATTGCATTTTTCCACAATTCTGAAAATAATCATTTATTTTTGTTTTATTTTTATTAATAATTAAATACTTTTATAAATTATTAGCGAATAAATAAAAACAACATGAATGTACAAGTAAAAAAATTCAGCTTTAGATTAAAATGTAACCAACTTTAATTAATTACTGTTTTATAAAATACTAAGTAGCTTTAATTAATCATTGTTTTGTTAGACTATATTATAAAAACAAAACGAAATTAGAGAATAAATGTAAATTTCATTTAAATATTTAAAATTTTCTATTTATTTTTTTTTAATTCTTCAAATTATTTTTTTAATAGTATTGTTATTTTCAAGCTGCTTTTATGCAGAAGTCAATGACCTCTGTAGAAAATTTAGTCTGAAATAAATTACAGTCATTTTTAAATTGAAAAATTCTTACAAAACATTTTTCTCTCCATATTGAGAAAATAATTATATTCGTACCAGACAGAACTTAAAATATATTTTCTTTTTCAATTGAGTATAAATCTTTCTAAATATAATCAAATTATTTTAAGTTTTAAATAAATTATTTAAAAAATTTCCATTATACTTTAATAGATATTTACGAAAACGTCCTGTTTCACAATCTACAAAATTTATTAGGCAATCAATTATTCTAAGTAATACAAAGGACAAAATAAATACATCAATTTAACTTTTCACTGTAGTATAAAACACATTGAATTAAATGCAGAAAAAAATTAAACATCCTTAAGACTATTCTTTCATTTCTTATATAGAAAATTTTGGTTATTTTCGTAGTTACTTTAGATATAATGTTATTTAAGAAGATATCCTGAAAAATTTTTTAAATACAAACATTAAATATAAATTTAGATAGTTTAAAATTAATCTTTTATTTTTTTTATTTTTAAAAATACTCGATGTAGCCATGCTTAATCCTACGCACCGGCAAAAGAGCCTTCTGTAGCGTTTAAAAGAAATGGTCCGTTGGCTTACAGACTCTCACCCGGACAGGAAGTATATTTCGCGCATACTACGCGTAGTTTCGGCTTAGAAGTGGAGTCCTTCCACGACTCTGTATTTACAGTCAAGAGCCAAAACATTATGACCACCTCTACATTTTGCAATGAACTCGCCTAGATGACGTGGAAGGCACGTGATCAGGTGGAAGTGGTATTTAACTGCTGCTGGAGAGTCTGAAGAATCATTTATTTATTTATTTATATTAATTAATAAAAATTTCGAATAATTAATTTTTTTTAATAAATTAATAATATACTTATATTGCTCTTTTCTATCTAATCAATGGGCTTAAAGCTTAAAAAATTTCCTTCACTCACAAAGCAGGAGATAGAGGTTGCTAAGCAACCAAGTTCTCCATTAATATGGCAAATCGTCTGAAGAATCATTCTTTCACTTACTTCTGTGTGGGATGGGAAAGGCTGCGGATCTAAGCGACTTTGATAGAGGGCAGATTGTAATGGCTCGAAGGCTCGGAACAAGTATTTCCGAAACTGCACGACTCGTGGGTTGTTCGCGATCTACAGTTGTTATTACTTATGCAAAGTGGATGAATGACGGTGAAACCAGCAGTAGACGACATGGTGTTGGACGTCCAGGCGCTATCAAAGAAAAAGGTCGTCGGACACTGTCTCGCATGGTGAAGCAAAACCGGAGCCAGACAGTGGCTCAGCTGACAGCCCAATACAATGCAGGGCCAAGTAGAATAGTATCGGAGCACAGTGTTGGATATGCGGCTACGCAGCAAACGTCCCACTCGTGTGCCTTTGCGGGCCAAGCGTCATCACCAACTGCGCCTGCGCTGGGCCCGGGAACATCGTGACTGGTCCATGGATCAGTGGGAGAGAGTTGCCTGGTCAGATGAATCACGATTTTTCATTCATCACGCCGATGGGTGTCAGGATACGCCGTCTTCCAGGCGAACAATTGCTCCCTCAATGTACAGTAGGTCATACACAGGTAGGTGGTGGCGGTATTATGCTTTGGGGACGTTCTCTTGGGCGTCTCTGGGACCCGTGGTTGTGGTAGAGCAGACCATGAATGCTACAGGGTATCTGAACATCATTGCGGACCAGTTGCACCCTTACATGGCCTCTGTTTTTCCAGCTTTAAATGGAATATTCCAATAGGACAACGTCCCTTGTCACAATGCTAAAATTGTGTTGGAGTGGTTCCAGGAACATGATGCTGAATTCCAGTTAATGTCCTGGCCGCCTAACTCACCGGATCGCAATCCGATAGAACACATTTGGGATGTCCTGGGACGGCAGCTCAGAGACCACCAATTCGCAATATCTCGGATTTGCGTGACCGTTGCTTAAACATCTGGTACATCTGTCTCCGGTCATCTACCAAGGACTTGTGGCATCCATGCCACGGAGAGTTGAAGCTGTGTTGCGCGCCATAGGTGGGCCAACTCATTATTGACAGGTGGTCATAATGTTTTGGCTCTTGAGTGTATATATCTTTAGATGTGTTAAATATTGTACGTCTGCAATTGTATGTGTGTGGTATTTGAGCTTGTGTAAATAAAGCTGCGAGCTCTCCAAACTGTGCCTCAAATATCTCAATATACCCAACTATACCCAGTTACCATCTGGTTTACCAACCAGCACACTACACTATGAAATTTTATTTACTGCGTTAGATTTATAAAAGTAAAATAAAAACACATATTAATATGAAGGCATTATGAATATTAATATGAATAAATTATTCAAAAGTATAAAACTAAGACATTTTGTCAATAATATGAATATGAGTTTTCAAGCAACTTATTTATTTTTAAGTAAACTCATGTTTGTGAAAACTGCAACACCATGGAGGACTTACGCGAGTGAGCTGAAATTTTCAGGAAATGCAAATTAGCGCATGATATGCAAAATATTAGAGTTTCAAATCCGTAGCGCATGAGTATGCTGAGCAGCGCCCTCTAAACGGTGGATGGATCCGAATAAATAGACGGTTATCAGTGGTTATCTGCTAGTGGTAAACATTAGCTCAATCGTTACTTATGCCTCTTCGACGAAAGAGAGCGAGATTTGAACAACTTACAGAGTTTGAACGGGGAGAATCATCAGCCTTCGTGAAGCTGGATTGTCTTATCGTGCAGTAGCCGTCCGTGTGCAGCGTAACAGCAGCACAGTGATGCGTCTTTGGAAGCAGTGGACGGACGAGTGTCGGACAACTCGGAAATCCGGGAGTGGACCCCGAAATGTGACGTCAGCTCGCGATGATAGACACCTGGTCCGCATGGCGCTGACGGACCGTACAGCTTATTCTAGACAATTAGCAGCACAGTGGTCAATAGCTACAGGTGTTTCATTGTGTGCTTCATCAATTCGTAGACGTCTGCTGCAGCGTGGACTGCGCGCAAGGACTCCTTTATACAGGATCCCTCTCACGCTAAACCATTGCCGCCTGCGGCTTCGATGGGCCGCTCAGCAAAGAGACTGGCGTGCCGATTGGCAGCATGTTGTGTTTGCTGACGAATCTCGCTTTAATTTGTGGTACCATGATGGCCGCATTCGTGTCAGACGCTGTGCCGGTGAACGCCACCTTCCGGAGTGCATTATAGAACGCCACAGTGGACGAACACCCGGAGTTATGATCTGGGGTGCCATAGCATATCATGGACGATCTCAATTGCTAAGAATTGTAGGCAATCTGAAGAGCAACCGGTACATCAGGGAAGTTCTACAGCCCCAAGCTGTTCCCTTCCTTTAAAGCTTGCCAGGCGCTGTATTTCAACAGGACAATGCCCGCCCTTATATCGCTAGGACTGTTCAATCCTTCTTTGCAACGCGGCAGGTACAGCTTCTTCCTTAGCCTGCCGTATTCCACGGATATGTCGCTGATTGAACATGTGTGGGATTTCGTTGGTCGGCGTCTCGCTCGTGATCCTCGTCCTGTTGCTTCTGTAGACGAACTTTGGGTGCGCATACAAACAATATGGAATGCTCTTCCTCAGGCAGACATTCAAAATTTGTTTGACTCCATGCCACGTCGTGTAGCAGCACTTATTGAGGCGCGTGGTGGCTACACAAAATACTGATTCCGATCTCTTGTTATTGTTTGTTTGCTTTGAACATTTAATCATTTATTTGTACCACTACCACTCAACTGTGTATTAAATTTCATTCAATTATGACGATTCCTTCATGGTGTTGCAATTTTCACAAACATGAGTTTATAATGTTTATTTATAGCTATTATTGAAAAAAAAAACCGGTTTCAATTATTTATTTCTTGTGAATGAATTTAAATAAAAGATATTTAGAATTTATGGAAAAATAATATGTTCCGATTCCTATTTTTACTTTTTACTGATTTTTATTCATAAAAAAATCAAGTTATTTTAAAATTTTAATATGACGAGGTAAACTTTAGATTATCTTTCAAGAAAACTATCATAGTTTTAATAAATATTTAATAAAAATTAAATAATTTTATATTATTAATTTTATTTATCGGATTGTTTTATTATATATATATATATATATATATATATATATATATATATGTATATACATTGTTAAATTGAAAATATGTGTTTAAGAGTATTTTTTATAATAATGATGATTACTTAACATATTATTTGAATATAATCTCAGGTGATTAATTTCAGATTAATATTTTAGATTTAGAAGAAATATGTCATATTAATAAAACATGACCTCTTTTATCTATAATGAAAAAATTTAAAATTAACCATTTAAATAAGTTTTTAATTTTTATTTTTATTCCATTTTTGTAATGATTGCAAACAGTAAATTATTCCTATTTTTAAGTCTATTGCTCATTTATTTTTAATTTCAATTATTATACACTACATTTTATATTGATTTTATAATTTTGTAAAGTTTGTAAAATCTATATGGATATGATGCTATTTTCGGATATAGTTACTTCCTATATTTAGCTTATATTCAACTGTTGACAAATGAAAGATGAAATGCACATTTCAACAAATCAATTTGTCTGCGTCCATACTTAGTAGTTAATAATAACATTTTAAAATTTTCCAACAATAATAATTGAAAATTTTGCAACGTTATTAAGTTTTAGAAATACTGTAACCGTGCTTCCTCCTACACACTGGCAAGAGCACTCTCTGTGGCTTTCAGGAGAATTTATCTGTTGGTGAGGTAATCATAAGTTTTGAAAAAGGAAAAATGAAAAAGAACTTTGAAGAAAAACATGACATCTAAAATATAATAAAAAATTCAATATTTTGATTATTCATTCTATCGAATAAACCATTAGCCATTAGGGTTAAAAAAATTAAATACATTATATATATATCTAGGCGAAGTATTTTAGAAAATTATTATTTAAGTACCCAAGGTTCTTTTTTAAGTAACTAAGTTTTTTTTAATTCCATTTAATTGTATTATTTTATTTTATTTGCCTATAATTATAGTAACCTAGGCAAAATTCTTGCAAAGGTATTATTTTTGATTTTTTTATATGAGTCATAAAAATAAATTACTGCATTGGTCATTAAATTTTATTGTTAAATTATAAATTATATTTTTTAAAAACAGTTAAAGATGAATTCTGACAAAAAAAATTATAGGATGAAAAGGATGAAAAATATATTGAATTTGTTAGCTGAAATCATTATAATGTTTGTTTTTTTTTGTCAGAATTCATCTTTAACTTTTTTAAATAATATAAATTATAATTCAACAATAAAATTTAATCACCAATGTGTTACATGCTAATTAATTAATTTTACATTATTTTCCTTTAAAATGCCGAATAATATGTACAATTATAATCTGCATTTACGATGGGGATAGAATCTAAGGGCATTAATACCTTTTGGTGAATTCAATGAGAAACTGAAAACGTCCTCCACCCCATATCCCACCCATCCAAAAAAAGAGGGACACAATATGGATGCAGTGTAGCCACCCTGGTAAGGCTGAATCTGCTATATCTCTGAGTCTGTGTGCAAATGACCTCATGTCAAAATGCCTCACATTCAAAAACAACATATACCAGTAATGCTGTTGTTGTGTTTAATTCTCAGTGTCCTGCAGTGCGACTCGAACATCCTATGAATGGATAGAGGGGAAGGGGCAGCATCTGTTGAGGATGGACACCCGTAGGTAGAAGTCTGACTACACTCCGTGTCGCTGAAGAAGGACGGCAGTGCCTTCCCGGAAGAACTTTTAGAGGGAACTACACAGCATTTGAGTATCGTATGAGAGAAAAATTGGAAAACTCCCAACAGGTAGTTCGACTAACAAGACAAAATGTTGAACATCGCAAACGCCACCGAGTCTCCTTAATTTTTGAAGCAGTGTCCACAACAATGCCGTCAGCGTATTGAACCTTAGACTGAACAACGAGTCGGACTCTACCAGTATAATTTACAGATTTATAATATAGATATATAATTTTTGTTATCAAATTTTTATTTCCTTCTTTTACTATAATAAAATTATTAATTATAAGATAAATAAACTATATATATAAATACCAGACTCTTCATCATAGTCCTTTAATCTACATATTTTATTTTATTTCTTCCATCAGCAAGGCAAAACTAATTTCATTGAAGGGGGAAATATAATCTATAAAAATCACTCATTCGGTGCTCTGTGTTGACACTCATAATTGGAAACGTATACACTGCTTGACTATTACCCAGCAGTAAGAAAATCATCCATTAACACTTGACTGAATGGCAGGAAATTGGACGACAGCCCATGTAACACACATCAAGCAAGACGGGATAATAAAAACATATATATATTTATACGTGCCGGTGTACTCTAATTACTGCAACGGCAGATTATTTCTTTCATAGAAAGTGTAGGGGCAAGAGTTGTTATTTTTTTATGGTTATTTTTAAATAAAAGTTGATCCCAAAATGTTTTTGCTATTTCTAATTTATAAAATGCTTGATTTTATGGAAAATTAAATCCTCTTTTATACGTCATATTTTGTTAAATAAATTATTTATATGTAAAATAAAGAGATATCTTAACTTATTTATATCATTGATTATGTGTTTATTTCATTTATTGAATACAAAAAAAAAATGTATCTTCGAAGAGGTATATTTAAAAGAAATGGTTTTATGTTTCTGCCATATAAGAAAAAAAATAATGTATATTTTATGGCATTTAATATGTACAATAAAACAAATATTTAGTTAAAAAAATTAATTTTTCAAAATTATAAATCAAATAATACTGTTTTCTTTTTAGAATTAGATGTTTGCTTGAATTAGAAATTGCTTTTAGTAGGTTTGGTTTGGTTTGTCGCTCTACGGTCATCTTTGTGCACACGAGGGCTAAACAGACCGGAACCTACAGTTTAAAGTGGATTCCGAACCACTGACAAACATCCATGTCAATGCCAGGATTCGAACCTAAAGCCTGTGTAGTAGTTTATAAAAAAGGCTGGAATAATAAAGATGAGAAATCAAAACACTTCCCAGAATTCCAAATTAATAATCAAATGTGATTGCCGAACAAGACTTTCCTCTCGCTAGCAAAAACAAAGATTAAAAATAGTGGTAAAAATGTTTCCTCTCCTGTATTCGCTATAGTTATCTTAAATATAATATATATTTTTTTTTATAATTGTGGGTATTGGTTTATAATTGGTTGGGTATATATAAACAAATTCATTTGATATATGGCACGTCAGAGAATATGCCCGAATCACATTCGGATTATAATAATATAAAAGATCTTTTATTTTTCGGAGTTCGAAAATTACGTCTGTGGGTTACATGGCATTGAATGTTACAGACAGGAAAATACTGTAATATCATAAGTTTACGGTTCTATATTTTGGCTATATTGAACTTTTTTTCTATAAAGAAATTTTGTGATGACATTATTTAACATAGAATAAAAATCCTTTTCATAATTTAATAAATAAATATTTATAAAAATATAAGATAGAAATTAATTTAATTAATAATTATTCAAGAGTCTCAATTAATGATCATTCAAGATTTCCGAATAATGATTATTCAAGATTTTTTATTAATGATTATTCAAGATTCTTATAAAAAAGCATTTAAGTACAGAAGGTTTTTGTTTTTTTCTAAATGTAAAAAAAAACATCCTTTTTCGTTTACATTTAATTAAACGTCTTCTTTTATTTATTTAATGCTGATTTTAATATTTTCATTTAAACAAATATTTGTATAGATTTCCTAAACTTGAACAGCTTGAATGAACATTAATTCTGAAAGTTTTCCATCAAATATTTGTATTTGTATTAAAAAAAAAAAAAGACGTTATTCGCTTTCAAATATATTATTTAAGTACTGCGTAAATATATTTTAACACTTTTTAAATTGTCAGTAAAAATAATAATTAATGAAGTGTAATAATTTAAAAATATTCTACACTTCCTTATCTCTATTATTATCAATTTAAAAGGAAAAAATACATACTATTTAAAAAAAGCAAAAGATTGCTTCATATTAATTTAGAAATTAGCTTCGAAGAAAATTACCCATAATTTAAAAAATGCTTGTGAGTTATAACATATAAGTTGAAAAAAAAATATTTTCGTATGTTTATTTTAATTTGTTGCATATCCAATGCTGTTACTTTCTTTTTCTGCAGACATATTTCAAAATAAGTATGTAGTACACTTGATGACATATCAAGTCTGGATATCAGCTGTAACTCGATGATTTATAGCCGTCTTGGAACACTTAAACCCGACTGTCAAACTGAGATACAAGTCACATGTGACGACGTTGATCAATCATGAAGCTGTCAACATTACTTCCGGGTATTTAATATACCAAAAAAATAATAATAAAATGTACTTTAAAGTGGAATAATAACTACTCAGAAACTGGGAGTAAAGAATCTAAAATTAAATGCAAAAACCTTTTGCTATTTTTTTTTCTCGTTCTCAAATTTAAAGTCGTAAAATATATTTCTTTATATACAAAACTGTAGTACTTTATGTATATTTATATTTTTTTCATCTAAACCTGTAATACTTGTAATTCTAATGCGTTCTTTATATGTTTGACTATTACATTATCAAAAATTATAAATGTATTTTACAGTGTGTAGGTTGGGCAACCAGATAGTAAGTGGGTGTGGTTGGGTGGAGATATTTGAGGTACAGGTTTGAGAATGCAAAGCTTTATTGACACACGCACAAACACTGCACACATAAAATTAGAGACATATAATATTCAACACATTTAAAAACAGATAATTACAGATTCAAGGCAGGACTCCATTTCTAAGTCGAAAGTCTGAAACTGGCCTACGCGGACGGTGAGTATAATATACTTCCTCTCCGGGTCAGAGTCTGTAGGCCAACAAATACGCAGGGTTGCGATAAACACATTTTTTCTCGAGAGTAGATGTTATAAATTATAAGTTTCTCAATAGAAGCTTGTGGCTGCGCTGTACTTCCTCTCGGATGAGAGTCTGTAGGCCTACTGACCATTTCTCCTGAACGCCACACGGGCCAGTAAAAATTGCTAGCTCTTGCCAGTATTGAAAAGCAAGGTTACAATTCTAATTTACTTTTGATTAAACAAATTATTTTATAGCAAATCCAGGTAATATGCTAACTAATCCATTTATTCTATATTTTTTTTAGATATTTCCATAAGCCTATGAACAAGCCTCAGTTTGGTGAGGTTAGCACTATCATCCATTAGAACGACGTCTAAATATAGAACCAGTCTACTGTCTTATACATAGATGAAGAATCTCTCCGTATGCATATACATGAAACACATAAAGGAGGTGTGATCACTCAGAGATATTACAAATCAGACCATTATATTTTTTATAATTGTGATTCTTCAGCAATATACGGTTATACAATTGTACCTCGTTCTCTCCAGGTACAGATCAGAATATTTTAAAGAAAACCTAGATTGCTACCTGATGGCCGAGTGAGTAGCGCTCTGGCCCTCGGTGCCACAGATTTCGGGTCCGAGTCGCGGTTGTGCCATGGATGTTTGTAGGGGTTCGGAATCCACTTTAAACTGTCTTATATGACTGTAGAGCGTTGGCTGTGGGACAGGCAACACCCCGAAAAAAAGAAAGAAAGCTTCTCTTGTCCCGAAATCTGTTAGTAGGCAGATGGCATTGGCCTACCATGGGGTTGTTGAACCAATGAAGAAAACCCAGATTGTTGTTTAATCCAAGTGACATGTACTCTTGTGCAATGCAATCGGGTATTTCACTGCTGTCGCTTAAAAGGAACTCATAAAACTGGTCTTCTTCCATATAGGCCTTGATTACGGAGACATGTTCTCATTGTAGATATATGTTTGTCCATCTCGTGACAAAATAGTCTATGGGTAACCGAAGCCCAGACAGAATCATTCTGCTTTGGACTGAAAGAGACAAAGATCTTCAGATCTCGTCACAGTTCGGAGACAAGTCTCTTTGAAATTAAATTTTGATTTGGATTGACAATATGTTGATTCAAAGGTCTGCGTATCACAAAAGCGAAACATATCCGTCTAGTTATACCAGCTTGCGATAGACTCCTTTGTATCTCTTCAATAATCCGTTATCTAAAGAGTTGGGATAATGATTTTCTCTTGATATCAACAGGAATAGTTTCTTACAAAAAGTTCAAGATCGAAACATTTTTATTGGATATACAGACATTTCTTCTCTATATCCAATAAAACTTTTTCGATCTTGAACTTTTGTGATATAGTGTGATATTCAGAACTTTTCTTGACTTATATAGTTTTCAATACTTACAAAACAGAAAAAAACATGGGCTATAATTTTCATTTATGTTACTTATGATAATTCATTAAAATAATATTTGTTATCAATATTTTCCTTTTTTAATAGTGAGTATCAAACACAAAGCTTCCCTTTAATTTTTAAGCCGTTGTGTATTTTTTGAAGGCTAACAAACCTCAATACATATCTATTATGAAAAAAATTCTTTTTTAAAATGGATAAATATAATAATATATATATGTACAATAAATTGCATCGAATATTTTTAATAATTATATACTAAATAACAATACCAATAAAAAAATCTAAATCTATCATTATGGTAACAGACGTTAGTAACTGACCTTTCCCCTATATTAATTAACATTTAACAGCTCAAAGTTTCAATCAATGGGATGTTTTTATGTTACTTGTTGAATTTATAATTAAAATATTTACTAAATATGAATATAAATTCAAATAAAATAAAAATATAACTAATGAAATGCATTTTAATTATTTTAAAATTTCTTATTGTTTTAAATATAAATTTAATATCTTTAGAACCTTAAAATAATGTGCATTCTTTGCTATCTTTGAAAAATGTTTATAAAAATTGCATTCTTTTTAAATCAGGTTATTTGCTTCTACAGTGGAAGTTATCGACATTCGTCAATTGAAAAATAAATCTAATTGTAAAATATAGATATTTTTTTAAATATTAAAGTGAAAATTTAGTTAATGATTTAAATGTGGATCAATTTGGTTTTACAGACAATTAACATTTGTAAGTATAATATTTAAAATCGTTCGCAGAAATTATGGCCAATAAACTTTTATTTCCTAATATGTCTCACAAAACTGGTTTTCGAAAGATCTTTATATAGTTTATAATGCTGTCTCAAAGGTTTAATTTCAACTATAAACTGTTTCCATATCTTAAAAAATTATATATGTTTAAATTTTATTAATTAAATATAAAAGCAGATATTCTTTAAATTAATATGGCGTACAAAACATTTTACCATATTCACAATAGTATCATAAATTAAATTCTTTTTGAATGAGTACATTTAATATTATTTTAAGATTAAGAAAATTCATTACTTGGATTATAAAAGATTTTATTTCCGAGCAATAATTAATATATGCTATATAATAAAAAAACATGTTGTTTTGAGATTTATTGTTTATCTTGAATTTTTAATTAATACTCAATATCATAGAAGATCTACAGCAAATTTTAGTTACTAGATATTATTTAGGCGATAAATTATTATTCCGTATTCCCAAGAAAAATCCAATAAATACAACACAAAATGATGCTCTGTATTCTGCTTAGCCTTTATATAGTTTAAATAAAAATAATTCATAAATTTGATATTCATAACTATGCTTTCTCCAAAACACTGAAAAGAGCACCCGAAAGGAAATACAGCGCAACCACGTTCTCCTGTTGAAAAACATTTAATTTACATTCTTTCACCCCGAGAAGGCATATATATTTAGCGCAGTCCTGATTATTAGTTAGCCTATAGACTCTCATCCGGAGAGGAAGTATATTTCGCGCACCTTGTGTATAAGGATTTCGGCTTAGAAGTGGAATACTTCCACGAACCTATAATTATCTGTCTTTAAAAGTGTTCAATATTGCATCTCTGTAATTGCATGAGTTTGGGTCAATAAGTGAGCGAATTCTCTAAACCCTGCCTCAAGTATCTCAACTCAACTACACCCAGTTACAGTCTGGCTGCCCAACCTGCACACTACAATATGTATTAAGGTTTCTATATAAATTGTTACTACGAAATTTATTCTTATACAAATCTATTACCATATTTGCACCAATTAATTTATAAAAATTATATTCAGTATAAATAGGTCGGCTCTGGCCCTCGGTGCCCTAGGTTTTGGATTCGAGTCTCGGCGCTGCCATTGATGTTTATAATGGTTTTGAATTAACTTTAAACCGTAGAAGACTAATATAATAAATAACCCAATCAAATATGAGTGTAGAGCGTTGTGCATAGGTCTGACAACCCTAGCCCGTAAAAAGAAAACACCCCTGTCTCGAAACCTGGCAGTAGGCAGACAGCTTTGGCCGCACCGTGGGGTTGTTGCGCCAATAGGTCAACAAATAATATTCTATTATATTCTTTTATTTTTGCAAAAATGAGTATTTATCTCAGATATATATAGATTAATTAGTTTCCTCCATTTCAACATTCAACTATTTCAATCAACCTAAATAAATTTCTTTTTATTCATGATGCTCCAGAATATTTTCATCAGGATATTTACCGAATTACATAACAATCCATAACCTAAATATTTCGAACTTGTTCCAGAAACCTTGAGACTTTTTCCACACTATATCAAAGAACAACTGCAGCATGTGCTTCGGTATGCTTTTCTTGCCACAAAGAGATTATTGTTCTGTTTATAATTCATCTGTAAGCAATATTTTCTCTTTTGTGGAAAAAAAAATAATAGAACAGAACCTTCGGAATTCTATTTTCTTCTCAAGGACGCCTCAGTGACCTACATAATCCACGGGCCCCACGGTGAAGAGAGTTGGTTGTGATTAACAGACATCCTTAAGGACCCTCCGTGAAGAGAAAGGAAATTAATGTCCACTACACAAACTATACTCGGATGACTTCCGGAGAAATTCGTGATTTCTGTTTGGTTATCATGAGGTATAGAAAATAAAGAAACTGTCTTTACTTTAATTTGGAAATGACTGGTATGTTATTTCATATATCTTGAGTTATCTTTGTCTAAGAATCAAGAAATGCATGTTACATTTCATTTATTCGTATAGTTGTGATTTGGCCTTGATGAGATGGACGAGATTTTATATAGTATTATTGAATTTGTATTTTTATATATTAGTAAATTCAGTAAATATATCAGATGAAAATTTCTTTGTTCCAATATATAATTATGGGTGAATTCTGTGCTAAATTGGGGGGAAAAAAATTATTGCATAATATATATTTAAAAAACGAAGAAACAAAGGAATTGAGCAAAAATATTAAAACGACGTAAGAAAAATTTCATTCATACATTTTATTTCCATTTATAATTCAAGAATAAATTTATTATTTTAGGAATGGACGAATTTGTAGGAAAAAAATAAAGCTTTCCATAAATATCTTTAATTTTAATATTGACGTAACTGTATACCTGAATTATTTATATTATTAATTAATTGTATAACCTGAATTATATACATTTATTTATTTATAAATGCACGAAATAAAACTAATATTTTTGCTAAAAAATTGTTAGTTTGGAAGAGACATCGAACGATAAGAATTGTGAAATTATAAATTGAAAGATAATTTATACGCGCACAACACTATTCAATTCTACCAAATGCTTTACCACATTTTCAATACAAAAATTATTAGTAACTATAACAATTTAAAATAAATAACATCTTTTAGTTATATTTCATTCAAATTAGTGATCCCTAAATTGTTGGACGTAACTTCCCAAGTAAGGCTTGGAATAGTTGGATAAAGGAGAGTTATAGTTATTTTTCTATCTATTAATAAAAATTAAATGGGGCCTGATGGCCGAATGGCTAACGCTCTGGCGTTCAGTACCACAGGTATCGGGTTCAAATCCCGGCTTTGCCCCCATGGGTGTAGTAGTGGTTTGGAATCCACTTTAAGCTGTAGGTCCCGGTCCTAAAAGATCATAGAACGCTGCGGGGGCATTGTTACTCCGCGTCCGTGGCTTACCATCAAGTTACACGCGCCCCCTGGGTAATGCAAAGTGAGTAACATCGGTGCAGCCCTTATGGCGAAAGATCACGGTCTGTTTGCCAGCTGCATTAGAAGAAAAAAAAATTAAATACCCTAAAGTAAATTAAAAATTAAAGAATTTTAATTCGATTAGTTTTTCCATGGACTTCCAGTTACTAAAAATTTATCTCTGATTTGTAAGAAGTTTTCAATTTTGTATCGAAAAATATCAATTTGTTTTAACAGCAATGTTTTTCCAACATGTTTTTCATTTTTCTGCTATTAGATCACAAGCCACACCAACTCATGATCTAGTGGTAACGTGCTCAGTTTTCAGGCGTGTTCAGATTCATATGCACTGGCCGTTGGAGACCTTGCTACAAAAACAAGGAGATTCCATTGGAAATTAGTCAGAGTGTACAAACATTTAGTGTTGAACAATTAGGTGATTTTTTTTTCTATTTTTTATTTCTTCAATACAGCACACAAATGCCCAGTGTCCTCCAGGAAGACAACGTCTTCCTGTTTGTAGAATAAATAAATGGCATAACGAGGTTCATCGAAAGAAATAATAAAGACCAATAAAAATAATTTAACTTAATTTAATCTTAAGTTATAACAAATAATCACTTTATGAGATAAATCTTATTTAAGACTGTAATTGAATTCAATTATAACTTAATATATTATTTTCACAATATTTGATAGTGATGAATCCTGAAGATACTACAGGAGACCTATTAGATGGTGACAAATCGAATTTAAATACATCACGTATTTTAATATATAAAAGAATAAATTAATTTAATTAATTAGGGCACAATATCATTCGTCTTTTATTAATATTCTGTGCTGAAAGCTCATTACTTTTACTTGCATAAATATTGTTATTTTGTAATTGTAAATCTATTTTGTAATTGTTAACGGAAGTGTAAATAAGTTCTTATCATTAATAAACGTTATGTTTAATTTAAAAGGTATTACAATTTTATCATACAATAATATTGCTCTATATCGCAATTCAGTGCATATCTCTCCGTTCTTCAAAGATACCAGTGTGAATTTGTAAACTGTTGCAAATATGATTGGTAGAATATTTTTTCATACAGAAAATCCAATACAGGCAAAGTTTTCTCAAATGAAAAAATAATTTTCCCCTCCTGTTTTACACGATCTATTTACTTTACTATGGTAATTGTAACATTTTTAAATAATATATATTGTTTTTAAAAAAGAAATATTCTGTTCAGAAAGTAGCATTTTTTTTAAATTTTAAATTAAATTTTTTAATTACGTTTTGAAATTTAATTTTTAATTGTTTTATTAGATTTCTTTGTACAAAATAATCTTTAAGAACTTTAATTACCACTTCTAAAAGAGAAAATTCAAATAGCGATTTAAAATATTTTTTAAATTTTTTAAAAAAAATTTCCCATCTTGCATTATTGCATAACGCTTTTGTTATATTTACAAAAATATAAAAATCATCAAAATATTCTTGCTATCAGATTGCGTAAATCTATTTTGTATTACAAAATAGATTTATGTAATCTGACAACAAGAATATACAAGAATATAAATAAGAATATGTTAATCATTTTTAAATAATACTTTTTTTTATGTTATGTACAATGTGCGAAACAGAGAGAGAGAGAGAAATATGTATAAACGTAAAATACAACTTCTTTTCTATGCATAAATGCATAAAAGCGAGTTAATTATTTTGCCATGGGTGACATTCCAAAACGCAATTTCCTGACTGCTTTGTAACAATTATTTTTCTTTTCTCCGTAAAACGTTATGATTAGATATTTTATCTTCAAACCGAAAATAATGAGGTTTCAAATATGCGATTCAAAATTAAATCGCATAACATTCGGTTAGGGTGGAATGAAATATAACGTCCAATTAGGTTGTAGATAAGGGAAAAGAACACATAAGAAATTCATATTTAATAAGTACTTTTATACAAAATAAATAAAACCAGAATGTGGAATCCTTTTAATAATTTATTTTTTGAAACATTGTCAACCTTTAATAATTCAAATACAGTAAACAAATATACGTGTACGATGAAAAACAAACTGAAAGTTTTCGTATAAGTATGTGATTAGATATTTTACTGTGCTACTTTAATTTCTTACGTTCATTTCGAAAACAAAGTTAACCCACTCACCCCCCCAAAAAAAAAAAAGAGTGTGCTAAATGCATATTAAAAATAAATTACTTTTTCGAAATAAGAAACTAATAATTTTTTTATATATTTTCTAAGAAATTCTCCTAACCTTCCTAAGGGAAAAATGTTTTTTTTTATTTCTTGTAAGAAGATTATTTCCCTGACTGAAAAAAATGAAGATAAAATAAATTTTCTGAGTAATCTAAAACATAATTGTTTTAAAATTCTCCCAAGAAATAAGAACAATTTTGTTCCTTCACTTTCGATTATAATTTTTTTATGAAGGAATAATGAAGAAAAATAATGCATTTTTAAAAATTCTAAGAAATGATAGATTATATATGAAGGGTTAAAAATTCATTCATAAAGTACATTCATGTCCATAAATTAAGGATAATTCAGAATCACACAGAAATTGAACTCTAAAATAAAAATTTCACCTGTAGAATTATCACACACATCTTGAAGAAGAATATGCAAATTACAGGAAACCACCAGATGGCGCGGATAGTACGTCACAATGACGAGAGTGTAAGAGAGGGGTATATAAGGAATGGTGGCAAAGAAGTAAAATTGTTCACAAGCGCTTTAAAAGCCTTTCAGTGCAATAACTCCAGGGAGTAAAAATCGCAGTTTTTATTAATTATGTCAAACATATAGAATCTTTTTTGCTCTTTACCTTTTGTTTAATAAATAGACTTTACAAATAAGTCAAATTTGTTTTGCTTCTGTCTCTTTCTTTGCCTGAACTTCATTATCCTTAATTTATGGGCATGAGTGTACTTTGGTGCTTCGGTTTTTGGTACCGTGTCCTCTACTAATTTTCATACTCTCACACTATATTGGTCATATAAGATTTATTTAAGTGGTTTGTATGAATTTGTAGTTAATTGTAAAAAAGTTAATAGATATGTATTTGTGGTTAATTGTTAAAAACACTAACAGACATGAATTCGTGGTTAATTGTAAAAACAATTAATAGACATGAATTTGTGGTTAATTCAAAAAAATCAATAAACATGAATTTGTGGTTTATTGTAAAAACAATTAATAGACATGAATTTGTGGTTAATTGTAAAAAAAGTTAATAGACATGAATTTGTGGTTAATTTTAAAAACAATTATTAGACATGAATTTGTGGTTAATTGTAAAAAGGTTAATAAACATGAATTTGTGGTTTATTTTAAAGTTCTGTCCCTATTTTATTGCATGCTAACTGTAATATTCATTTTTGTCATCAACAGTAATATTCATTTTTGTCCGCAATTGTAATATTTATTTTTGTCATCAACAGTAATATTCATTTTTGTCCGCAATTGTAATATTTATTTTTGTCATCAACTGTAATATTAATTTTTGTAATCAACTGTATTATTAATTTTTGTCCTTAACTGTAATATTTAGTTTTGTCATCTGTAATACTTATTTTTGTCACCAACTGCAATAATCATTTTTGTCATCAACTTTACGTTTTTTTTTAAAGAAAAGTATTGCAGGTACTTTCAGAAATAAGTAATTTATTTGAAAAGCAGCTCCATTCTCCTCCATCGGCCAAAATATTAACAATTTTGCTCTTCACATATCAGCTAAATGCATATTAAAAACAAATTACTTTTTCGAAAAAAGAAATTAATAATAATTTTTTATATGTTTTCTGATAAATTTTCATAACTTTCCTAAGGGAAAAAAGTTTTTTTATTTAAGTTTACTCTTTTAACAAGATTATTTCCCTGACTGAAAAAAAATTAACCCTGAAGATAAAATAAATTTCCTGAGTAATCAAAAAATAATTGTTTTAAAATTCACAAGAAATAAAAATAATTTTGCACCTTCACTTCCGATTATGATTTTTTTATAAAGGAATAATGGTGAAAAATAATGAATTTTTAAAAATTCTAAGAAATGATAGATTATATCCGAAAGGTAAAAAATTCATTTATAAAGTTCATTGTGGCTTATAGTGTCTTCTACTAATATTCATACTCTCACACTATATTGGTCAATTAAGATTTTTTTTTTACTATTATATTATAATATAGTCAAAACATTTATTGAAAAATTTATTTTAAATTATTATAAGCCATTTGTACTAGAGGAATTTTGATTAATTGCTTTTCTGAAATATTTCCGATCAAATCATTTGGAATTCTGCGGGTTTTTCAACTAAGCTTAATTGCATTCGTAACCATGCTTTCTCCTACGCATTGACGAGAGCGCCCCCCTGTGGCGTAGAGAAGAAATGATCAATTGGCCTACAGACTCTCACCCGGACAGGAAGTATATCTCGCGTAACCTGCGCGTACCTGAATATCGGGTTTTCGGTTTAGAAGTAGAATCCTTCCACGAATCTGTAATTGCTTGTCTTTAAATGTGTTAACTGTTGTTTGTTGTTAATTTTATGTGTATGGTGTAAATAAAGCTGGGAGTTCTCCGATCTGTGCCTAAAATACCTTAATCTAACCACACCCAGTTAGAATCTGGCTGCCTACCCTGCACTCTACACATTTAAATACAAAGGAAAAGAAAGTAAACTTCTTTTTCTTTTCATTATTTCAGTGAAGGAGAAACAATGATTTTAAATAGTTGGAACAGAATTGTAGAATTTGCTGAACCTGTTGTAAAAATTTTCCAAATCAGTCGTTTAGAATAATGTACATAGACAACTATATAACAAAATATATTACATACATAATGCATGTACCGTACAAAATAAAATTTTATGTAATGTGAGTTGATAAACATTGCGAATAGATGATAAAATTTTCAATATTATAAAATAAAGCTTTTAGTTTAATTAAAACAAAAATTAAGAAACATATAAATGCCCTAAAATCATGGATGTCTGTTTAAAATGTCAACAATTTTTGGTCATAAATATTACACACTTATATTTGACCATTCTGAAATGAAATAATTTATTTAAAATGTTAAACAAATTAAATAATTTATATAGCAAATTATGATAAAATAACTAAATTTTTAAAATTTGTTTTTTCATATTGATAACCCTTTTCGTGTATTGAAAATATTCAAAAAACAAAACAAATATTATTTCTTGTTTTAGCAAATCTATTTCAATTTCATGAAGCAAACAAAAATTATGTAAGGATAATTTACCAATTTATGATTTTTGGAAGTTAGGGTTTTCATATTTTCCCTCCTCCTAAGCAGTTTGGTTCTTTACAAAATCGAGCCAGAAAGTCTGAAATAGTAACACGAACATAAAATGTTTGTTAAGATTTCATGGACAATTTGTGTTCTTACAGTACTTCTCCCATAAAACTTAATGGAAAATCGATACTGAAGTATTCCTAAAATTAACTTGTAGCTACCGATACTTGAAAGAGAACACAGCAGATGCATAGCAAGCCATAAGTTTCGTTAATAAAGAAAAAAAGCAGTCTAGATATATCTAGAAGATATCTAGTTTTTCTTTTGTTAAGTAAAAAATCTATGTAATCATCCTAAATCAATTCCATTTGAATTAATTCCATAAAATAGTTTTTTTATAATTGTATTAGATAATATTGATTTTTAGAATTAAAAAAATATATAATTCATGTATAATGAAATAAATCTCTGCATATCTTCCAAATATTTGTAAACCACTTAAAATTACCCACCACTATTCATTATACTTTTAATTATACCAAAACAGTTCTGGGAACATTTATTTATAATACTTTTATCTTCATAATATTTTAATAGCTAATAATTAAAAAATTTCTAATGCATTATCTTCAATATCAGTATAAAGGCTTCTGTACACATATCTTTTAGTAAGCTTAATGTCATTAGATTATTTAATGAAGAATAAATATTAACTTTGTGAAATAACTGATTTTAATCATGATTTTCTTTTCTCAGGTTTAAAATGAGGCATGGAAGTTTTTAAAAAATCAGCAATTTTCAATTTTGTGCAAATTAACAAAAGGTTATCAGAAATTTATGAGACGAATTAATCAGGCGAACATCTTATAATTTGCCTTAAAGATATTTGATATTATGTCCATATCAAATTTAGTTAAATAATGTGTTAAAATTGGAAACCAAATCATTTTAAAATAATTTTTAAAAAAATATTAAATCAAATAACATTTCCTTATTTGAAAAATGATTTAATTCCTTATTTTACTTAAAGATATTTCTTTTTTTTCGATGTAGAGAAATAATTTTACGTTATTACCTATATTATCTTATCCCAAATATACGGATGTACTCTACATAAATTCAATTCATGGCATCCTTAAAATGCATTTATATTATAACAATACATTAAGTATCTCTAAGAAGCGAGAGAAGAGAAACTTATATAGATTATCTTTCATTGCATAGTGTATGGGAAATAATGTCATTTAATCCAATCCAATGATTCGTTTCAACTTTTTTAGATAAATTACGCTTTATTTCATCAAAATTAATTTCTATTGAATGAATGGATGATTTTAGCAAATACTAGTTGAAGTTTTGTTATTTTAAGTTATCGTGATTGAATATTGTAATAACTGACTTTTATGTTGTTAATTATTATAAATATACATAATAGTTATATAGGACGATTGTTCTGGTATTAATTAATAAGTAAAGGCATTTTTATTTGTATATAATGAAAGATAAAATTTCAAAATGTACAAGTATTTCATAGTATCTTGGATAAATTCGAATCATAAAGTTTAATTATAAGTTTTTATAACATAGTTTAGGAAATCATCTGAACCATCTTTTTTCATTATGTGCATCTGCTTGTTTTCTGTCGCAAACATGGCACCTTAACAGTGGTACACAAATATAATTCATAACTTCTAACAAGTATTTCATGAAAAGTAGCCAATTTCAAGAACTCTATGCAAAAATTCTCTATGAAATACGGGTTCAGGTTTAAATCCTGGCGGTGGCATGGATGTTTGTAGGTGGTTCGAAATCCACGTTAAACTGTACGTCCCACTCTGTTTAGTTAAAGTGTGTACAAGATGACCGTATAGCGACAAACCAAATCTCTATTAAATACAAATTAATTGTTCTAGTTTATTGCTACGTCATAAACAAATTTGTTCATTCTATTTCATTTGTCCTTTTTTTTTTCTTCCTCTTGTTTTATCAATGCTCATATTAATTACTTAAATTGTTCACATTTATTTTTCACCATATTATTTTTAGTAAATTTACAAGTATATTAGATATTTTTTTCATGTATTACCAACTGCCCCTATTAAGATGGAAGAGGACTATGGTGGTCTTAATTAAGAGGTGAGATGTTTTTACTTTATGGATTAACATCTTCACGTTTCGGAAGAAGTTCCCTTTCATAATTCGATGTTTATTTATTAGGGACACTGATAATAACCCACAGGGCTTTGATTAAAATACCGAGTCATAATTTTCTATGTTATTTACACTATGTTTAAAAATTAAAGTCAGTTTTCCTTAAGAAGACATTGCAAAAAGTAAATATCTCCAACGATTTTTTAGACACAGTTGATAAAAGATGCAATGCATGACTTGGAGAAAAATAGTTAATTAATGGATCTCCGTATCAGTGGATTTCGTTCCAGGGATTTCCGTATCAGGTAATACATAATTAAGGATTTCCATATATTATTAAGTGTCAGAATAATTCTCCTAATATCAATGCTGCCAATTCGAAAAGAAATTACTTCCCATATTTAAAATATTCAATTGTATATTGAAATTTGTTATACGTTAACTACTTTATATTTTTCCTGACATTTTAATTTAGTTTCTACATTTAAAAATCCCTAAGATATCTATAAAGATACTTTTACAGAAATTTACACTTGAGCATAAAAAAATTTATTTGTGTAAAAAATAATTATATAAATTAATATAATATAAAACTACAAAAATTACCAATAAAGAACAATTCAAAAATTGTTGAACATCTAAAACTTTTTATTAATTACAAAAACTAATTTACTTTTCTGCTCATTAAATTACGTAAACTGTATTAAATTAAAAATAATTAAAGTAAATTAATGTATTAATTAATTATTAGAAATAATGTATTAATTATTATTAGAAATAATGTATTAATTAAAATACTGTATAAATTAAATTGTATCAAATTATGAAAACTTTATATTATAATATTATTAAACATCATTTAATTGGCGATAATTTTTAATTTTTTTTAAATGTAATATGTAGTGCATTAACAAATAATGACTTATCATATTCATTAATTCTTATTTTTCACCTTTTATTTATCAACAACAATTTTAAAAAAAAAAATCATAATATTAGTTAAATTGGGTGGAAATTGTGAATTATGTAGAAAATTACAAATGAAATTTGCCGTATATATAATTTATGTACTCCGTTACATTAAGAAGAAAAAATTTCAACAAAGCGAAGTATATAATAATGGTCGGCCAAATAACCCATAAAAAGGAAAAGTAAACATCTTTTCTTTAAAAGATTGCTAAATCTTTTCCCACTAATAAACTATTTTCCCCATGAATGCCTTCTGAAAAAATATTTTTAGCATATTTATTTAACGTTTCTGAAAACATTATTGTTTTTAGTTCGATTTTGTGTCAAAGTGATAGCTTTGTTGACATTTTTGAAACACATATGCATAACCTTCCCAATTTAAAAAAAAATTCTTTTGTTTTACATTCCTTTGTTTTACCCCTTAAAAATAACTTTGGCAAAGAAAATCTTCTCATTTATTGAAGAACATACAATTTAAAAACTAACTAACATAAAAGTTTAAACAATAAGAAAAGATAAAATCTGTTTTGCAATATTGCTTTTTAGTCTCTTTTTTTTTTTTTTTTTTTTCTTCTTTCAAAATCATTGTTAGTTTGCTGCCTAAATTCGACACATTTTTGCAAAAGAAAACAAAGTTGTCATATTGAACTTTTTTCGCATAAAAATTTCGGATCATGTGAGAAATTACTGCGTATATTTTATCATATACAAAAATATTTAAAAATACATTATTTTATTATAAATATGATAAATTGAAAGACAGAATCCTTAAACCTTTTGTCCAATTATGTTATACATGTTTTTGTAGCAGTAAGATATATTATACAATAATATATAAAATGTACAGGGTGATTATAATTAAAGTTCCACTTTCAAAATGCTGTAAAAAAGAACCATTCGTCACAATGAGTTACAATTTAAACTGAAGATACTTGGAGAAGGGGAAAACGGTATAGCATCGAAAAAACGTTCCACCAATTTTTCCCATCCAATTTGGTGTGACCTTGCCGTGGTGGATGGGCTTTCCACTGATAGTGTCATAACTGTTGAATGACTTGGAAGCATTTTTCCTTCAAAAAATCGAAACAATCAAGCACATTGAACACCACGGTTGCTTTAATGTACAACTCGTGCCAAATACATGTAATTTTGATTGAAAATATCACTGGCAACCGAATTCATTTTCTTTATAACGCTTACAGCACAATCTATTAATATACTTTGGAACATTTTGATGCCGTACCGTTTTCCCCTTCTTCAAATATCTTCAGTTCAAATTTGAACTCATTGTGATGAATGGTTCTTTTTCACAGCATTTTGAAAGTGTACTTTAATTATTTTCACTTGTACATTATACAATAATATATATATATATATATATATTATGCAAACTATTTTATTTACTAAAAAACATTTTTCTTAACAATATATTATATAAAATAAATTTATACTATGTTTAAATTTTAGAATAAGTTATGTGATAAAAGGGAAAACGTTTTGAGCACTAAAAATGCATGCTTATCTTTAAAACGTTTTTAAAACATCTTAGTAAGACAATCTTGTATTTTATTAGTTTTTTATATTTGTAATGATTAAAGCAAACATAAATATTTAAGGCTTGGAATAAAAGCATTCCAAGTCTCAGAATTACGTTTCGAAAAAGATAAAGTAAATAATGCATGGCGTAAAAAATACGATTTATCGATCTGGCCTAAAACCTTGATGAAATTTGTATGAGATGAAGGTAAATAGAGATGTTACGCTTGCTACATAACAATGTTTCTCCGAGTGAAAAGGTTTTTAATGATATCTCTATAACAGATATAATTAATTGAAGACAAATGTAATTAAATGTTAGCAAAGAAATACAGTAATTAATGCAAAAGTATTTGTTGAGTAAACACGTTGGGTTCCAATAAATTAAGGAAAAATGCAAACAAAAATTGTTAATAAATTAAATGTTCATAAATATTACATTGCATTGTGGTTTAAAGTCGTTTGATGCGCGAGAGAAAACATACTTTTTAATTATAAGTTAATCCATGTCATTTATTTAAAATATTTTCAAGTAATAATAATAGTTATTATTATTTACTTGACCCCATTTACCTTTTCGGCATATAAATATATAGAACAGATATTGAGAAAAATATTTGAGGACGTTTTGTTTTAATTTATAGTAAAGCTGCCTTTTAAGAACTTTTTGAACGCAGGTTTCTAGTTACTTCATATTTTTTTTTTTTTACTGTAATATAAGAGTCTCAATTTTTGATGGCAAAAATCAGTACAGGTTTGCTACTGGAATTTATTATATATTTTATGGAATTGCGTAGTGGATTGTCCACCTTAAAATCATTGCTATATAATGCATTATATAATGCTATACAATCATTGAAAACTATATATATTTGTGAACCAACTTTTTCTGCCATGAATATTTACAGATCACAGACAAAAATTATTTGATAACTTATTTTTTGCGTGGTCACTACCTAGAAATTGAATTAAAAAATAAAAAACAATGTAACATTCCGCATAGATATATTTTATTTTTATAATTTGATTACAAAATTAACTTTCCTTTTATTTGTATGTGTCAAACAAATGACATGTATGTGACATTACAAATGAATATTTGTGACCAGAGGTCTTCCGAAACCTAAGCATCTCTGATTGCAGAACATTTCTTATAAAGATCCCTTTACAGTAATACAAAAGTGGCGCATAAAGCGATATATATCTTTCTCTATTAAATCCAACTGTTTATTTGTATAGAGACAAGGCTTCTGAGAAAAAGTGGAATTTTCTATTGCTTATGATTGGAGAGCACCTCATCATATGCCCCACTGTTCTTAATTTTTCCATTTTTGTGTTACTTTGTCTTTATTGATTGTTTCTGTCCTTTTTTTTAGTGTATTGGACTGCTTGTTGACTAATGACCGGAAGTCGGAGAAGTGCATAGGATAAAAAATATCTGAAAAACATTATGAAGACAATGAATTGGACATATAGAAATGGCAGAGTAATTCCAATGTATCGAGATGGTTAAATATGAATTCATCTGTCAGGTTCCAGCAGGTGAAGTTAAAGAAGACCAAAAACTACTAGTGCCGTTGAAGATCACTGTTTGTAGCCAACTGCAAGGACACACATAACCGCGATACTAGCCCATCTCAAATTTTCTCTTGTGAAAGTTACTAGATGGCTAGTATTCAGATAAATTGTGCACAAATGGCTTCACTCAAAAAGAAATGCTTGCAAGACGTTCAGCATTGTGGCATAGTATGTATAAGCCTCACATTATCCCTCCAAAATGAAAGGTTTAATAAGATACACACTCATGTAATTAGAGGGCAAGTCAATAAATGTCTTCACTCTTTACTGAAGAGCTCAGATTTTGATTGCAAAATTAGCAGTAGATGGGAACAAGCAATTATCCTAGTCATATAACCATGCAAAAAAAGACGCGTACTTGATGGGTATGTATATTGTATGTATATACGCTGGTATATTTTTGGATGAGGCACAGATCTCATTATCTTCCTAAGAGGCACAATTACTGCTTAGTTATATAGAGATAATGTTTTTTATCCAACTATTTGTCCTTACGCAGGTGCAGTTGGGGACACTTTCATTATAAAATCGATAATGTTAAATAACACAGAATTCGATTTGTGGAGAACTACATTCGTAAAGAGATTATAGGTGTAAGAGTTGACCAGTTTGTTCTCCGCGCTTGAATCTGAGTGAATATGTTTCGGATGCTCAAATGGAGATACAATGTCTATTTAGCCAATTCTCTATAACCCTTCTGGGACTTCAAACTACTTAGACTTTGCAGTTCTGCGAAGTTTCAATATGTAAATGCGATCACTTCTTACAAAATCACAGAACTGCAAGGATATAACTGGATCGCAATTCATATTAAAGCTATTAATAGATAGAACGCACTTCGTATTGAAACTAATAATACACTGAATTCAGATATTTTGTTTTTTGGCGTTTTCATTTTGTGTATATCCAAGACAGAAAATAGGCGATGTTTGTTATACTTAATTTGAGAAATACTGTTTGAATAACATTTTTTTCAAAATTTAATTAATTACCAATAAATAGAAATTTCAAATCACAATTTCTCAGAATTTTTCTTTATTTTCAGAAACCAGTGTATCTACATCGATCTTTTTTAATGTGGAATGTTTTGAAAATATCTTTTTTTTTTAAATATATTTTGCATTTCACTTGTTTAATTTTCCCCTAAATTTACACATGTAAACTTTTGTAAGAAATTCTAACTGACAATCTGATTAGGGATAGGAAATACCATAAACAGTAAAATAAGCTAATTGTGATTTTACCAGTATTTTTTCATATTATACGCAAATATGGAGCTGTTATAATAGAAGCGCCTCTTGGAAATCACTACACTTTCCTCTTAAGATTAAGATTAGATCTAATTAACAAACTTTGCAACAAAAGTAATATTTTTAAAAAAATAACTATATTGAAATCTTTTTTGAAAAAGATTAAATTAGAAATATTTTAAAATTTCCATTAATGATTGATTGGCAAATTTCTGATACATTTCTCAACAGAACGTTTTTTAATCATAAAGCCATTTCTTCTTAAATTGCTCGAAAGCCGTAGTTCAAGGCCAAATATTAAAAGGAACTTAAGATTTATTTTAGGGTCCTGATTGCGGAGTGACTGGCGTTCGGTGAAACAGGTTTCGGGTGCGAGTCCCAGTGGTCCAAGGATTTTTATAGTGATTCGGAATCCACTTTAAACCGTAGGTCCCGGTCTAATATAACTGTAGAACCTCAGGCGCATTGCTGACTGCCCTACCCCGTAAAAAGAAATAATCTGATGTTTCGAAATCTGCCAGTAGGCAGACAGCCTTGGCCCACCATGGGGCTGTTTTGCCAATGAGGAAGAAGGTTGATTTTACGTAAAATTGTTACATTTTTCATGCATAGGTAAATCCCCAAATGGTTCATCGCTGAGAGTTGATGATAAGGACTTTTAGGGCTAACTTTCCCAACACTTAGTTTTATCGTCAATTAGAGAAATTTTACATATACAATGTCGTAATTTCCAAAATCAATGACTTCAACATACACCACTAGAAGACTGGAACTTTTCAGTATACTAGTTGCACATGCTACCACTATGTCACGAGCCGGAATCTATAACATTTTGGCAATAAGTTTCCTTAAAACCGGATCCCAACTGACACCGACCAAATTGGCGATTATTTCTATTTAAATATTGAATTATTTTTGCGGAAAAAAATTAAATACTTTATAATTAGTTATGGATACTTTTCAATATACATATCTGAAGATAGTAAAATAAATTAACATTATTACTTTAATTTTGTACAAAAAATGCAAGTCATATATCACTAATAAAGAATAATTCAGAGAAGCAATATCTAGGTAAGAAGGCAATGTCGGCAATATCTAGGTATCTAGGTAGAGAAGCAATATCTACACTTTCATTTTGTCCAATAATGTAAGAGATGTACTGAGATCATTTTCTTCTCATTATTTTGTCCAATAATGTAAGAGATGTACTGAGATCATTTTCTTCTCATTATTTTGTCCAATAATGAGAGGTGTACTGATCCATATATCGACCATTGATTGAGACCATTTTCTCTTGTTAAGGGAATCGCAATGATTGTAATCAATGTAATTTAAGAGCCTATTGCACAAAGTGAAATTTTTATATAACATGGCATTTTAAAAATTGTATATCTCCAATTTTATACATATGTTACATTACAAAAACTTATAAAATAGATCTAAATTATTAAAATAAGCGATGCAAGCGTAATAAAAAGGGTTTTCATCCATCTTTTCTCATCTCTACGTAAAAAAAGTAATGCTACGCGCTAAAATTAAAGAAACATTCCCATTTTTTAAAAACTTTTCCCTGAACATTCCCATGTGTACTTCCAATTCGAATTTGTAGCAGGCTGCAAGAAAACAAAATTCTTCCATGTTTACGGAATGGGAATACAGAAGAGAAAGATATGCTTACGTGTGGTGGTGATGGTGGGTATCTTCGATCGCGTCCCCGGGTCTAGGGGCGCCTGTATGATGTTGAGGCTGGGCGTTATGATGGCAGGCAGAGTCTTGGCACGCAGCAGCGGGATTCTTTTCTTGATCGATGGCTTCTGAGACAAGTGGCTGCAAGAGAGGGAAAAAATATACAATACAGTGCGATGGAAACACTTTCATGAATGTATCTTTGGTACAAATGGAAAATAGATGGTTTTCATGAGAAGTGCTTGTTTCTTTTTTATTTAAATTTATTTTGGGATTTTAGATTTTATGAAGTTTAAACTTTTTGTGTATTTATTATATATTTTTTGTTAACAAAAAGATTGGTATTTCGCAATGGTAATAGAAATATTGGTGATTGGTATTCCAAAATGGTAATAGAAATATTGATAATTAGTAACCCAAATTGGTAATTGGAAATTCACATTAGTCAATTATTATAAAAACACTGATAATTAGTAATCCACATTGGTAATATAAATATTGATAATCCGAAATGGTAATAAAAACATTGATAATTGGCAATTCAAAATGGTAAAAAAAAATTGATAATTGGTAATCCACATTGATAACAGGTATTAACAGAAACATTTATAATTGTTAATACACATTGGTAACAGATAATAACAGAAACACTGATAATTGGTAATCCACGTTGGTAACAGATAATAACAGAAACATTTATAATTGGTAATCAACATTTGTAATAAAAACATTGATAATTGTTTTGTAATTTTCAATGTTTGTCATTGTAACAGAAGCATTGGTAAATTTTATGGAGAAAAAAATATCGGTGGAAATTACAAATTATCATTTATCAAATTGTAAAGGCAAATTATTCTTATTCTCATTTCTTTTAATCCACAATAATATCAAAGTCAAAATCATCGAAATGTAAAAAAATAATTTTTATTTACGATTCTAAATTTAATAAGCAGACTTGGAAGTATCATTTTATCTCATATGTTCCATTCAAATGATAAATATATTGAAATGAAATGACAATTCCAATGAAATGACAATTCCATTCCAATGAAATGACTTTATAACATACAAATTTATCCTGTTCAACCATGACATAGATGTGAAAGCATTTGCCCCTACTTCTCTTGCAGACCAAACATATTTACTCCTTAAACTTGATCTGCAATCCTTATGATACTCTAGCTACTAATTGTGATTTTTCAAAACTACTGTCCTCTTTATTTAAACTGTACCGATTATTTATGAAGAATGCATGCAGGGAACTGAAGGTAATTTTCCGTCGAATTCTACAATCTTAAGTCATAGAAATCGAGCAGATCAGGCTTCCGATTTGAAGACGTCCCATGATTTGAGACTTGAATCTTCGTACGCTTATGATCTAGAACGTACGTACGTATCTTCCAGCAATAAATAATTGATGTTTAGCAATGTTTAGAAAATAATTTGTATTAAAAAAGTAAAATATTTATCGTAAAATGCTTAGAAAATAATTTATATCAATAAATAAACGTCAATTTTGATGTATAAATATTTTATTGTATTACGTTCCTAATTTAATTGGCCTGTCAAGATAAATTGCCAAAATTTAAAGACAAACTAAAATGAAAGTTAAAGTAATTTTAATTCAAATGTGGCGAATTCACAAATAAATTCCTTGTATATAGAGATTTCAAATTATGCCTTACAAAATAATATTGTATTTATCGCATTCTTTCAAATGGAAATAAGTTGAAATTTATTTTTAAAAAATTTAATTTGATAAGATGTTTTATTTTTATAAACTTTTAATGGCAATATTCGTATATCTTTGTCAAATAACAGGCTAAACAAATAAAATAAAAACACTTAATGGTTCTAAAATAACGTTGAGTTTTCCTATGAAGAGAAAATAACTGCCTTTCATTATCAATGTTCCGAAAACCATTTTGTATTTCAGTTTAAATAACACTTTGAATGATTTTCGAAAGAGCTTAATGGATCAGGTGCAGTACTTCGATAAAAATGGAAAACCTAAATGCATTCTAAATGAAGGTAAAGTTCCTTACAGTTTTAAAATTCTAACTAAAGAAAAATAAATCTAAAAAATTTAAGTGTATGCCTTCAAAAGATGCTCTAAACTTTGTACAAACACATTTTTATTCCCTTTTCCAAGTATTTATGAACATTTGCATTTTAAATATTAGATGAAGAGTGGACATCAATTATTTATAGTTACTCCATTTAAAATACTTTTATTTTAAGAAATTTTCATTCCAATTCATTAGTTTGTATAAATTTTTATATTTTTATGTTTCTTTGTCCTGCTAGTCTAAGGTGCACATTTTTAATACATAGCTAACGATAAATACTTCGCATCTGCCAACATAAATTGAATTTTTCATTTTTCGTAGTTTATTATGAAAATTGTTAGCTAATTTCCAGTTGGCTAATGTACACATTTTTTATACACAATTACCAATAAATATTCTGTATCTGCCAATATAAATTGAATTTTTCATTCTTCATAATTTAGTATGAAAAATATTAGCTAATGTCATGTTAAGCTAATGTGTACATAATACACAGCTGACGATAAATATGTTTTATCGCCCAATATAAATAGAATTTTACATTTTTCATAATTAATTATGAAAAATGTTAGATAATGTCATGTTAGGCTAAAGTGCACATTTTCAATACACGGTTGACGATAAATATTCTGTATCTGCCAATATAAATCGAATTTTTCGTTTTTCATAACTTATTATGAAAAATGTTAGCTAATGTCATGTTAGGCTAATGTGTACATTTTTAATACACAGCTGACTACAAATATTCTGTATCTGTCAATATAAATCGCGTTTTTCATTCTTCAGTATTTATTATGAAAAATGCTAGCTAATGTCATGGTAGACTAATTTTACACATTTTTAATACACAGCTGACGATAAATATTCTGTATCAGCCAAAATAAATTTAATTTTTCATAATTTGTAATGAAAAATGTTAGCTAAGGTTATTGGCTAATGTGCACATTTTTAATACACAGCTGACGATAAATATGCTTTATCTGCCAATATAAATAGAATTTTACATTTTTCATAATTAATTATGAAAAATGTTAGCTAATGTCATGTTAGGCTAATGTGCACATTTTTAATACACAGCTGACGATAAATATGCTTTATCTGCCAATATAAATAGAATTTTACATTTTTCATAATTAATTATGAAAAATGTTAGCTAATGCCATATTAGGCTAATGTGCACATTTTTAATATACAGCTAACGATAAATATTCTGTATCTGCCAATATAAATTGAATTTTTCACATTTTGTAATTTATTGTAGTTTTTTTGTGCAGTACATCTTAGTTTAAATATAAAGTGTATATTTCTTCTATAAAAATATACAATATTTATACAAAATATACTTATTTTAAAAATAATATAAATTTCAAGTATTTTAATATAAAAAATAAAAAATGTATATAAAAAAATGAAATACATTATTTTCAATTATAAAAATAAGAAATTAAAAATGAAAGTATTTATTTAATTTTTTATTCTAATACCATTTCAATTTAATTGTAAATACATATTTAATTTAAGTGAGCCATGTTAGTGTGGATTAAACTACTAGCTACATAATTTAAATATCAAAGGTGATTTTAGTTTAAATTAATATATAATATATAAATTAGTATTCTGTATCTACCAATATAAATTGAATTTTTCATTTTTTATAATTTATTATAATATTTGTGCAGTAAGTCTTTGTTTAAAGATAAAGTGTATACTATTTCTATTAAAATGTACATTTGTACAAAATGTACTTATTTTAAAAAAATTAATATAAATTTCAATTATTTTAATACATATAAAAAATAAAATACGTCATTTTCAATTATGAAAATAAAGAATTAAAAATAAAAGTTTTTATCTAATTTTCCATTTTTACTCCATTCCAATTTAATTCTAAATACATATTTAATTTAAATGCGCCATGATGCTGTATATTTTAATCTCTAGCTAAATTTAAATATCAAAGATGATTTTAATTTATAATTTAATAAATTTGTTTCGGGAAAACTAGTTTATTTATTTATAACATATTTTAATAAAACATCATTAATACGCAGTTTGCATTTATTGAATTTTTTTTTATTTTTTGATGTTGGCTTTAACTTATACGAACAAATGTTGAAAGTTTATATTAAATTTATTAATTCTCAATTTTTTAAGAAAAATAATTTGAATATCTCTTTGTTTAATAAAGCTAAAAATGCTTTTTTTTTTTACAATATCGCTACATAATATTTATGTATTTTTATTCTTTGTTTCAAATGAGATATTTGTCCTTTAAAGCCTGATTGTAATAATAAAAAAATTAAAGTAAAAACTTATCTAAAATAAATTATTTATTATTTTTTTAAGTAACTATAATTAGCTCAACAAATACTTGAGAAATGTCGTTATAAATAAATTGTATCTTAGCAATAAGTTACATGATGCGATATTAATAAAAAAAATAATTTTAATGGCTACTAAATTTGTGAATTGAATAAATATTTTAATTGAAAATTCATGAAGTTCGCACAGTAATAATTCTCATGTAATAGTGACATATTCTCATAACAACAATAAAATATGAATGGTTATATTTATTAACAAGGTAATTTAATTTGCAATGGTCATATTTAATGATCATTACAAATTATACATTTTTTTTCTTCTAATGCAGCTGGCAAATAGACCGTGATCTTTAGCCATAAGGGCTGCGCCGATGTTACTCACTTTGCATTACCCAGGGGGCTCGTGTAACTTGATGTTAAGCCACGGATGCGGAGTAACAATGCCCCCGCAGCGCTCTACGATCCTATTAGGACCGGGACCTACAGCTTAAAGTGGATTCCGAACCACTACAAACACCCATGGCCAAGCCGGGATTCGAACGCGGTACCTGTGGTACCGAATCGAATGCCAGAGCGCTAGCCATTCGGCCATCAGATCCATTTACAAATTATACAAATAAATTTATTTTGCAAATTCACAGAAAGTTTAAGCCCTAAACTTAACTGACTTGTTTTAGGAATAATAGATAATGTTTTAAATACAAATACGTACATTGTTGAAATAAACTAAAAAACATTGTTATTTTTAGAAGTGTTAAATATAACAAATACTACAGTCTATAAATTTTTCTCGTTCATATTCTACGCTTTTAATGAAAAATAAAATTGAAGATTTTATAAAGAGCGTATTTAATTTTTATACAGTAAGTACTATTTCATGTAAAAGTATTAAATTGGAAAAATTTATGAAAGCAGTAGCTATTTTAAATTTAAGAATAAAAACATTTTTATATGAAATCATATTTATATATTTTTAAAAATACAAAAAATATTTTTTATTCCATAAAAATTATTTAAATTTGTTATAATTTTGTAGTGAAAAAAATTGCATTTCTTTGATAAACAAGTAATATTGCGAACTAATAAAATCTTTAATAAAACGTAATTTTTAATTCAATTAAAATACTACATCGGTTTGATTGAAACTTCATTGTCGATAATAAAAAGCACAATCAAATTGAATTTATAGTTCTTATCCCGAGAGAAAATATATTTAGCGCATCCCAGCGCATTAGTTGGCCTAGAGACTCTCACCCGGAGAGAAAATATATTTCGCTCACTCTGCGAATAGCTGAATATCGGGTTTCCGGCTTAGAAGTGGAATCCTTCCACGAATTTATAATTCTATGTTTTTAAATGTGTTAGATATTGTATGTCTCTAATTGTATGTGTGTGGTGTTCGTGCTCTTGTAAATATATTTGAGTTCTCCAACTGTGCATCGAGTATCTCAACCCAACCACACTTAAGTGCAATTTGGTTGCCCAACTTGTACAGGACATTTATTAATTTATTAAAAGAAATGCTTTTAAATCAAGTCGCAAAATAAATGGAATAGACATGCTACAAAAAAAAATTTTCTATTACATAATAAGTACTTAATAGACTTGTGTAAAACAAGCATATTGATCTATACAATTTTTTTGAACATTTTATTTTTATCTTTAATGAAATTACTATAAAATTTTTTATTGTTATTGCAATAATTTAACGCGTCTTTTTTAAAGTTCACGTAGCACGTAATTTCTATTGAAATGCTGTGATATACTAAAATTAAAGCCTTCAAATATTAACAATAATAGACTTTTCTTTAAAAAATTTAATCTTTTCATTATTTTTATCTATAAAATAATACCCTACAAATTATTTTTTTATAAATAAAAACACAATTTAAATTATTTCTCTGAAAATATACAATAAAACTTTTATCATATTATTTTTTACAGAAAAAAAAAAATGTAGTTAAAAAAATGAATTTTTCATTTAAATTTATATATAAATATTTGCATGAAAATTATAATTTAAATATTCAGATATATATTGTATTTGAATGAACTTTTAAATCTACATAATACACTTTTTGTTGTTGTCGCATCCCTCATGGAAGCATCCTCATAGAAGTCTGATTTTGCTCCGTGACGCTGAAGGAGGAGGGCAGTGCCTTCTGGGAGGACTTTTAGAGAAAACCCCCGCATTTGCGTATCGTATGGGAGGAAACCCGGAAAACTGCCACCAATAGACCGACTAACGAAGCAAGATGCTGAATATTACTAACGCCATTGAGTTTCCTCGTTTTTTGAAACAGTGTTTACAACAAAGCCGCCAGTGGATTGAAGTTCCACCCTAATGCTCACCAGCTGCGTGCGTTGCTATAAGTCATTCAATAATCCTTTTAATAGTTAGGAATACAGGTTTTAAATTAAAAAACAAAATAAACTTTGAAAAATAAAATTGTCAAAAAAAATTTTTATTCTGAAATTTGAAAAAAAAAATTTTGTTTTATTTAAATTACTTTCATTTCGTAAGAAACATTTGTAATGTCCACTATTCCTGTTATGAAACATGAATAGTGGAAATTACAAATGTTTCTGATCAATTATTTATTTGATTGATTATTGTTGTTTTTGATTAATTAATCTATTTAATAAGACAGAGACATCACCAACAAAACATTCGAATGGCGAGTGAAATTTTAAATTTTAAATGGGGTTTTGTTATCGTTTGCAAAGGTTTTTCGATAATTTCAAAATGTAGGTATTTCAATAATTAATTTTTTTTAATATTTTATTAAGTAAATGGGTTCAGAAAATTTTTTACCATAAAAAATTATTCATATCTTCCTTATTTTAACCATCTATAAATCCGTTGATTCAATTTAAAATGTATTGAATTTAAAAAGTAGTAAATATAAAAACAAACAAATACGGTTATATGGGATGATGCAGTTAAAGTAATATTAATTTTTCATTACATTTTAACTCCAAAAAAAACCTTTAAATTTTTAATTTCATTAATAGAAGTATCTTATATTATTTATGGCAAGGCGATGCTTAACCAAAGGCCTCCGGAATAGACACGATGAACACGTAGCCAAGAAAGTGCCTCCATTTCGTAGGCATGAATGGGTGGGTGCAAATAATAGAGTAGTAATAAAATAGAGTGAGCATAGAGGTTGCCAATTTGAAGTCAACATGCTCGTCACGTGATAAGGCAGTTCTGCAAACCCCAAGTTCCTCCGCCCATGGATGACCATTAAATGCAGCTCTGTATATGCTTGTGTCGGGAAATTTGTGGAGAGAACGTCTTACACTTTTCACAGGTAAATAAGAATTTATGTGTTATACTGAATGAATACATAATGTCTTCTTTAAATAGCATATACTTAAACTGCTTATAGAAGTTTCTATAATTCTGCATGTCAGACTGTTAGTGTGTGTATGTCTGTGTGTGTGTTTAATACTCAGCGTCCTGCAGTGTGGGAAGAACATCCCATGAGTCATCTACTGTTGCATCTGGGGAAAGGGACATCTTCTGTTGTGATAGAGCGGCCGTAGGTGGAAGTCTGACTTGACTCCGTGTCGCTAAAGAAGGAAGGCAGTGCCTTCCTGGAGGATATTTAAAGGGAATTACTACGCATTTGAGTGTAGTATGAGAAAAAATTCAGAAACCTCAGACCAGATAGTCCGACTAACAAGGAAAGATCCCGAACACCAGAAATGTCATCGAATTTCCTCGTTTTTTCAAAAAGTGTCTACAACAACAACAGCGGATGGAACCTCAGTCCTAATGCTCAGCAGCAACGCACGTTGCCACCAGTCGGGCAGATAGTTAATAACACAACTATTTATCAAGATAAAAACTAATTCATTGATCAGAATAAATTTTTATCAATTTAAATATAGTCCGAGGCTATATTGTATTTAATACACATACGAATATATATATATAGCATAGGATTAGGATTAGAATAACGGCGTTGCAGAGGATGTTTGTAGTAGTTCGGAATCCTCTTTAAAACGTATTTCCCAGTCTAATTAGCCCTCTTGTATAACAAATGACCATAGAGAGAAACCCAGGGGGGTGGGTGTAAGGTTAGCAACTCCACCCTGTAAAAGAATATCCCCTGTAAAGAAATCCCCGGACAGATCTCATCCAGACGATTTGTATATTAGCGTCAGATAGGCCTGGCTGGTGTACACTGACAGAGACAACCTTGACTGAGAAAGGCTCTAAGGCTTAAGAAAAAAGAAGAAATTTAGTCTTGGTTATTATTTCATGTTTTTGTGGATCAATATATGCACTTAGAGATTTTTGGGCCAACGGCCGTACCATGTTGAATATACCGGTTCTCGTTAGATCACCGAAGTCAAGCATCATTGGGCGCGGTCAGTACTTGGGTGGGTGACCACCTGGGAACACTGCGTGCCGTTGGCAAATTTGGGACCTGAATGGCCGAGTGTCTAGCGCTCTGGCGCTCGGTGTCACAGGTTTCGGGTTCGAATCCCGGCGGTGCCATGGATGTTTGTAGTGGTTCGGAATCCACTTTAAGCCGTAGGTCCCGGTCTTCTATGACTGTAAGAGCGTCACGGAGCAAAAGTCAGGCTTCTACCTACGGGGAGCTCCATCACAACAGAAGCTGCTTCCTTCCCCTTCAATCATGAGTCCATATGGGCTCGTGGGCTTGGCTAGCCAAGTGGGATAAGAAGCAACAACAACAAACAAACAACAGAGATTTTTGTGCGACGAGACGGGAAAGAAGAAGAGCCCTATCATACAATCATTTAAAACAAAGGCTCAATTGTTTTAAAACTCTAAATAATCCTAACTATTAACTATTTATTAACTATCTAATTACTAACTATTATTATTATTTAATATCCCTAACTATTTTTTTGTTCTACTAATAAATGAAATTATTTTGAATAATTTGGTTGTTGTAAAGGATTAATGTATACTTAGCTAGATAGTAATACAAATATTACTACATATTAATTAGTATTTGATTTAAAAAAATGTATGATTTTACGGTTAAGCTTTTAAGCTTTTTGAATATTTATATTTTTTTCTTTGACAAATTTATTTTCGTAACTTATTCTTTAATAGGGAAATATTGCAAATATATATATTCTTCTATACGTTTGTTTGTCACTGAACTCCTCTTAAACGACTGGACCGAGTTTGATGAAATCTTTTGTGTGTTTGAGTAGGTCCCTGGATGGTTTAGATGTACAGATGGACCCGGTAGGGGGCGCTGGAATCAGATTTCAGGATATTTTTATTATTTTCAGGCCAGGACAACGTCTTCGGGGCCCTCTAGTTCATTGTAAATTATGATTTGAAATTAAATAATTTGGTGTTTGCTTTATGTTTAAAGTACTCAAACACTATATCTGGAAGTGTCCGTTTTAAACAAAGATGGAATATCACGGTTTGCAGTATAGCAGTTTCCTGTAGTATCCATATGATATGCTGGATCTGCCGTTCTAATGGAAAAAGTTCAAAATCTCGGCATTATAAAATAAATGAATTCGATATTTTTAATTAAAATACATACAACACATAAAGGAGAAAAAGTATGAAAGATTATATACGAATATTAAGTGGAAACTGCCATAATCCTATCAACTTACAAATATAATAGAAATGCAACCCATTCCACAAAAAAATTCCAAAAAACATTAACATAATTCCAGTTTCCGAAATATTTCTTCGAAAAGTTAATCATGAAGCAATTATATATGAAAAGTAATTAAAATAAAACCTCCAAAATCATGCATTAATAATATTATTAATGAAAAATTACTACGCGAAATCTCTCTTGAAAATTAATAAGAAATTATTAATTTTCAAAAAAGTGTGAATTATTAATTTTATATGGCAGTAAGCATAGATCCTTACTGCCATATATTATTTTTGTAGAGTCATATTTTCCAGTAATTTTCATTATAGATAGGAAATTGTGAAGTTACGTTATGTGAGTGTTTAAATATTTAAATTGAAACGAAATGTCATAGATGAAATGGTAAACATTAACGTTTCTTTAAAGGAATAAAAATATATAGATAATTAAAAACATATTTTTCAAACACTTATTACTTTTTAACTGATATAATTAATACGAAACATTTTTTCTCTTCACATTTCATTATAATTAAAATTAAATTTTAAACGTTAATGAGTACTTTCAATTTAATCAATTTTTACGAATGTTATAATTGCTTTTTAGATTTCAGTTTTGCCTTAATAAAGATAAGTAATTAATATTTATAGCTAGAAATAATTTTGCTATACGTAATTAGTTATGGGACATATCCCTTTTTTCAAGAGAATGGTTTGTAATTGAGAACAATAATTTCAAATAAAATAAAATCCTTTTTTTCATTAACTTCGTCTAAATAATATTAATATATTTATTTACGTTATGAAATTATAATAACAGAAACAGAATAGAATTAGAATAGCAGCAAATGGAATTTCTTGTTGATTAATATTTAAATTAAGAAAACTTTAATTTAAAAAATACTACGAATATTTATTAATTATTAATTAACAACAGATAACAAAATTCAAAAATACTGTTCTTTTGGAATTAAAGTTAACCTTGTCCTAACCTAAAGTCCTTGTTAGTTAATGAGCGATTTAAATATTTTAAAGCTTATGTTGATAGAAAAAAAATATTTATGTTTTTAGCAAACTAGTTTTCCATCAAACACTATAGGAAACAATATATTAAAAAAGAAATTAAATTATCTTTGTTGTATACTGCTATTCTATTAACTATAAGTAAACGTGATGATATTCATATACTACCTGGCATAGAAAATGCCATATCATGAACACACTGGCATGCAAATTTCTGTGGAAGCCAGCACGTGCAAATTATGAAAGGATTAAATTTGCAAGCCAATCTGATGATTTGCAAGTGAGATAAAGACGTTCAAACAACGAGCAAAGCCACGAGTTTGGTTCGTCGCTAAGTCTATAAACCCTGCCCACATTTGAATGCTTGTGCGTTACTCACAAATACTCTCCAAACAGGTTTTGTTTCATATTGACGGAAAACGCAAAACATGCGAAAATGTTTGTCACATTATTGCTCCAGGTAGTGTCAGGATTTGGTTACGCATCCAATTTTAGGTACGACTTTCCAAAAGACAACTGGGGGCTTGTTGGTAAGGGGCGATAAAGGAATTTGTTTTTGAAGGTACGTTAGAAGACCAGGATGCTCGTAACTCACGCATTCAAATGTTGGCACGATTTAATACAATTATTTTCGGTCGGGCAAATGAAGGAGACAATCTAATGTTTATAAGATGTCATCGTACTCAGCATCAGCAAAACAAAAAGTTCACGTGGGCTTTTGTTGGGCAATGGATAAAGAATAAAATACGCACCACCTTAATAAATTCGTAGCAAGGGGATAGTTACTATAGCAAGAAACAGAATCTCTGTGTCGTATTTTACCCACGGGTCACAACTGGAAACATATTCGCAAAGATTGATGGATGTAGGCTTGTGTGTCCAACCGCCTTAACTTCCTTTAACAGCAAGCTAGCGACAAAAATGTTTGTAATTATGTAATAGCAACTTAGCATGGTGAGCCGAATAGAACATTGTACTTTTCAACAACAAATCTCACTTCTGCTTCAACAATGATACCCGGAGTGGGAAAGTGACATGGAAGAAGGAAGACAATATAAAGTGGATCAATCATTTTCGAGCGATGCACAACGCGCCAAAGTGGATAATTAATGCTAATTGCCACTCATCTCTGATTCATATTAAATTCATAAACGCAGGCTTTCTATGTTATTTTTAGTACGCAGAGAACTGGCATTGTCAATCGAACAAAAATGTTTACGAGTTTATGAGCTTCGCTGAACTGTTTGCGTGGGATAATAATCATGTAACAAATAAACAGCGCTGTGCGACAGAATTCTTGATGTAATGGATTTAAGAAGAATAATTGTTGGATGCGAGCGCAGCAATGAATTCATTATTTGAAATGGAGATTTGCTTGACGTTGAATGTTAAGAAAAAAGTCAATATAAGAGACCTTTAGAGACACATAATGACACATTGGTATGTCATGCTGCATCCCTATCTTCCTTATTTGCAAGGCATCGCAAACACACAGTTACACATTGCTCCACACATCACTCGGTTCACCATAGCTAGCCTCATCGCCAGATCTCTTGGCATTCGAGCATATGGAGGGCATAATTGGGTGTCAATTGAATATCTACCTTCCTGCACGAACCAAAGATAAACTGGGGAGTCATAACAAAGAATCTAGTCCGTAGTTCGGAAAAATGATTCGAATTATTGAGCTTATGTAACGAACGTGCTCAAAAATGTACTGCGTGAAATTGGGTCGTGACAACTTATTGAGATGTCCAGCAATATTGCTCCACATGAGAGCAATATCGTTGCACATCATTTGTTGAACTGTTGATTATCGACGCACGTACCAAATTTGGTCAGTTTTCAAAAATTCATTCATTCTGTGTATTTTCTCAATCGGGCAATGTATGCAAGGTCCGTGATGTAGACACACATATAAAAAAAATGAGTTTTTAATATCTTGCACAAAATTTGAGTTTCATAAAATATTTTAATTGACGGGAAAGTTATTTTATATCTAAATTTCATGTAGAAATTATTATTTTATGCATTTTGATAAATTTCTTACAAATGGCATCAACAAAAGCCTATTGCAATATAAAGCAGTTGTGCAAGTGATTTTTATTTGGTAGTTTAATTATACCGACGGATAGCTATAAAAGAGAGCTTATTAAATAGAAATTAGTTCTTGTTGGCGATTCTAACGTTTCCTTAGCTATTAAACCTGGTTTATGTACCTATTACTATCGTGATTAACTTCTTTATGGTAGTGGATTTTGACCGCTATTATATTTCAGAGTCTGTTGAAGGTTAATGCTCTTGTAATGTAGTGAATAACTTCTGTTTATTGGTTAAGTAAACAAAATACCGTTACGCAATTTAAGTACACAAACACGTTACAAGCATTATTGCTATATTTGCAATAGAACTAAACGCTTGCGGCATGGTATAAGGACATATCATAATTTCTTAAAGTTCAATAAAAAAAGAGTGTTTACATATGATAAATTGAAACACGTAAGTGAATTTCAAGTTTATTTAATTTTTATTTGTTGATTATAAAAGGTAAACAATTTATGTTGCTAATTATTATTAAATATGTTTTTAAAATATTCATGCATTTTTTCACTTATAAATTTCGATATAAATTCCTGAACGTGGTTGACAACAGACTATCGACTACAAAGAGAAGCTTTTGCAGGATTTTAACATATTTTTAATATGATTATTTATGATATCTTTATATATATAGAAACTAATGTATCATTCGTTATATACATACATAACAATATATATAAGCAAACATACAAATAATCTTCTACACTCAAATAATATATTAATGTGCTCTAATAGCATTGTAGTACCCAAATGTATCCTAGAACGCTGAAAATGTTTTATAAGATTATTAATATTATAAGAACGAAATAAAAGTATGTACAAAATAATTAAACTGTTTTTATTAAAAATTAATTTTTATTTCTACAGAAAAAACAAAAATGCTAAAAAAAAAAAAGACTCAGTTTCAATAATTAATGTATTGACATTCGTTAAACACTTTTCTAATATAACGGAATGGTATATAGAATAAAGCGAATTATATTAAGTGTTTAAGTAAATGAAAAAAATTAAAATTAAATTCTCAAAATTTAAACAAAATAAGCCAGATGAAAATAAGCATATCGGTTATTCAAAAATACTTTTTTCCCCTAAAATAAACCTATTGCTTAGACAACTTTTAAAGAAAGGATTTATTATCGTCATATTGCACCCCTTTCACCATTTAATTAAAACTAAAATCCTTATTCAGCCATAAAAGACACTGTAATCCTATTAGTAGCTTAAATTCTAGACACATCTTTTTCTAAGAATTCATTGCAACGTCAACTTTAATATAATTTCCTGAAAATCATTTACTGTTTTATGCGAGGTTAACTTCTGGAAACTTTTTTATATCTCATAAAAGGAAGTTTAAATTGTTTTTATGAAGTTTGAATAAGTAAAGCAATTTACTACTGTCTAGGTATTTTTTTTTTTAATAAACTAATAAAATAGTCTACACACGAGATTAATATTTGTCAAAAAATGACTAAACTTGTTCATTAGAAATCACAACAATAATTAAATTTAGTTAGTTTACTGAGCTTCATAAATTAGAATACATATACATATACTTTTTAAATTAATTTTATTGTTTTATATTAGCAGAATTTTAATTCTTATTGCAATAAAATGAATTAAGTGATATTGAGTAGTGCTACTGATTTGGGAAGAGATTTCGTTTGAAAATTGGACAAGCTATTTGAACTGAAAATGTTCATATTTAAGTCGAGGATCATTACAATAAATTTTTAAACCAAAGGGTTCTTTAATTGGACAGGTTTGGGTTCGAGTCCCGATGGTACCATGGATGTTTGTAGTGGAAATGTAATGTACCATGTAATCGAATTTAGCATGGATGTTTGTAATGGAAATCCACTTTAAACGGTTGGTGGAAGTCTAATACGACTACTACTACCACGCCACACCAGATCTCATCACTGTGCCTAGAGATGAGATGCCCTATACAGTTTGGGAATGGCCCCGCAAAAAGAAAACATTTTCTGTTTCAGAAAGTGCCAGTAGGCAGAAAGCCATGGACCAACATGAGAGCTGGGCAAATGAACTGTAGAGCTGGTCAGTTAGATAGTTAGCTCCTTCATTGCATATGAAGAGGATGATACAAACCACATAGACGCTGAATTTTACAGTACTTTTTTTTTTCTTACATTGAAGCAAAAGAAGAGAACCTTTTTGCAATTTCAACATTCTATTATGGAGCAGGGAGGATCCTGAAGACTAAATGAAGTTCCTTATATAAATATATTAATTGTTGTAAGAATCTACCATGCCTCCTCATGAGAACAGTATAGCGGAGAGTGAGTGAAGAGAAAAGGTGAATTATTAAATAAACTGGATTCGCCATAAGAACAATATTGTGGACATGCATGAATAGAAAGGTGAATTATTAAATAAACTGGATTCACCATGAGAACAATATAGTGGACACGTAAGAAGAGAAAGGTGAATTATTAAATAAACTGGATTCACATGAGAACAATATAGTGGAAACGTAAGAAGAGAAAGGTGAATTATTAAATAAACTAGATTCACCATGAGAACAATATAGTGGACACGCAAGAAGAGAAAGGTGAATTATTAAATAAACTGGATTCACCATGAGAACAATATAGTGGATACGTAAGAAGAGAAAGGTGAATTATTAAATAAACTGGATTCGCCATGAGAACAATATAATGGACATGCATGAAGAGAAAGGTGAATTATTAAATAAACTGGATTCACATGAGAACAATATAGTGGAAACGTAAGAAGAGAAAGGTGAATTATTAAATAAACTAGATTCACCATGAGAACATTATAGTGGACACGCAAGAAGAGAAAGGTGAATTATTAAATAAACTAGATTCACCATGAGAACAATATAGTGGACACGCAAGAAGAGAAAGGTGAATTATTAAATAAACTGGATTCACCATGAGAACAATATAGTGGATACGTAAGAAGAGAAAGGTGAATTATTAAATAAACTGGATTCGCCATGAGAACAATATAGTGGACATGCATGAAGAGAAAGGTGAATTATTAAATAAACTGGATTCACATGAGAACAATATAGTGGAAACGTAAGAAGAGAAAGGTGAATTATTAAATAAACTGGATTCGCCATGAGAACAATATAGTGGACATGCATGAAGAGAAAGGTGAATTATTAAATAAACTGGATTCACATGAGAACAATATAGTGGAAACGTAAGAAGAGAAAGGTGAATTATTAAATAAACTAGATTCACCATGAGAACAATATAGTGGACACGCAAGAAGAGAAAGGCGAATTATTAAATAAACTGGATTCGCCATGAGAACAATATAGTGGACACGCATGAAGAGAAAGGTGAATTATTAAATAAACTGGTTTCGCTATGAGAACAATATAGTGGACACGCATGAAGAGAAAGGTGAATTATTGAACAAACTAGATTCACCATGAGAACAATATAGTGGACACGCAAGAATAGAAAGGTGAATTATTAAACAAACTAGATTCACCATGAGAACAATATAGTGGACACGCAAGAAGAGAAAGGTGAATTATTAAATAAACTAGATTCACCATGAGAACAATATAGTGGACACGCAAGAAGAGAAAGGTGAGTTATTAAATAAACTAGATTCACCATGAGAACAATATAGTGGACACGCATGAAGAGAAAGGTGTATTATTAAACAAACTGGTTTCGCTATGAGAACAATATAGTGGACACGCATGAAGAGAAAGGTGAATTATTAAATAAACTGGTTTCGCTATGAGAACAATATAGTGAACACGCAGGAAGAGAAAGGTGAATTATTAAATAAACTAGATTCACCATGAGAACAATATAGTGGACACGCAAGAAGAGAAAGGTGAATTATTAAATAAACTAGATTCACCATGAGAACAATATAGTGGACACGCAAGAAGAGAAAATAAACTGTGAATTATTAAATAAACTGTATTCACCATGAGAACCATATAGTGGACACGCATGAAGAGAAAGGTGAATTATTAAATAAACTGTATTCACCATGAGAACCATATAGTGGACACGCATGAAGAGAAAGGTGAATTATTAAATAAACTAGATTTACCATGAGTTCGTACGAGAACAATATAGCGGACCACGCATCCAGAGAAAAAGAAAAACGTTTAAATAAATTTTACTCGAGATGTGTGGCAAAAGTATAGTATTCAATCGTTTTAAAAATTACTAGATGGTTAGTTGTAATTTAGGCTTGGCTTTGTAGTCAGGGCTTTGAGTTGTAGAAAATAAATTATATATTTGTGTCATTATCTTTCCTCAATTCTAACAGTTCAATAAATCATATTCAACTTATGTTCACCATTTTTCGAAAACTGAAATTTCTATTTTCTTGAAAGTTTCGAAGTTCCTGATTACGAAAAATTTAATTAACGCCATTACGTCTTCAACGGAGAATGTATTAATTTCCGGCCATAATTTGCACTGGTGCAGTCGGTAGTATTCGACACTCCAGGTGAAAGCTAATTTTTCTTCTTCTAAATATATGCTCCTATATTTTATGCCAATTTAATTTTAAATTTTGGTGTTAAGTGTGCTGTATTGAAAAATTTCTTTTGTTTCATCCGTGAACAACTTTAATTTTTCGACAAGAAAAATAACACACCGGTGTTTTATTATAACTAAAATTGTAATGTTATTGAAGAATTTAGCTCCATCAGGCAATAGCGTTAATTTATCACTATATAAAAATAAAAGAAATACGCCAGTGTTTTGAAATTGAAAGAACTGTTATTTTTATCAATATCAAAATTATTGTATTATCTGTATTAATATATAATATTTTTGTTTGTGAATTTTTGTTAATAATGCATTATTGGATGTGGACTTTTTCTGCATGTTCTTGTATAATGCTAATTATTTGTTATTCTTATTGTGTTGTTGTTGTTGTTTCTTATCCCACTTGGCTGGCCAAGCCCACGAGCCCATACGTGCTCATGATTGAAGGGGAAGGAAGCAGCTTCTGTTGTGATGGAGCACCCGTAGGTAGAAGCCTGATTTTTGCTCCGTGACGCTCTTACAGTCATAGGAGACCGGGACCTACGGCTTAAAGTGGATTCCGAACCACTGCAAACATCCATCGCACCGCCGGGATTCGAACCCGAAACCTGTGGCACCGAGCATCAGAGCGCTAGACACTCGGCCATTCAGGTCCCAAATTTGCCAACGGCTCGCGGTGTTCCCACCAGGTGGTCACCCACCCAAGTACTGACCGCGCCCAATGATGCTTGACTTCGGTGATCCAACGAGAACCGGTATATTCAGCATGGTACGGCCGTTGGCTATTCTTATTGTTAATAGTGTATATATATATATACACTGAAGTGACAAAAGTCATGGGATAGCAATATGCAAATTTTCAGATGGCAATAGCATCGCGTAGAACAGGTATAAATGCGCAGTGCTTTCGCAGAGCTTTCATTTCTGTTCAAGTTATTCATGTGAAGAGGTTTTGACGTGATGATGACCGCACGACGGGAATTAACAGACTTTGAACGCGGAATGTTAGTTGGAGCTAGACGCATGGGTCATGCCATTTCGGAAATCGTTAGGGAATTCAACATTCCCAGATCCACTGTGTCAAGAGTGTGTGCCGAGTATGAAATTTCAGGCATACCATCCCACCATGGACAGCGCAGTGGTCGACCGCCTGCACTTAACGACCGAGACCGGCGACGTCTGCAAAGAGTCGTAAATTCTAACAGACAAGCAACACTGCGTCAAATAACCGCAGAAATCAATGTGGGACGTACAAGGGACTTTTCTGTTAGAACTGTGCGGAGAAATTTGGCTTTCTTGGGCTATTCCAGCAGAAGACCGACTCGAGTGCCTTTACTGACAGAACGACATCGCTTGCAGCGACTCTCGTGGGCACGTGAGCATATCGGTTGGTCCCTAGATGAATGGAAAACCGTGGCCTGGTCCGATGAGTCACGATTTCAGTTGGTAAGAGCTGATGGTAGGGTTCGAGTGTGGCGCAGACCCCACGAAGCCATGGACCCAAACTGTCAGCAAGGCACTGTTCAAGCTGGTGGTGGCTCCGTAATGGTGTGGGCTGTTTTTTCATGGCACGGACTTGGTCCTCTGATGCGACTGGACCGAACATTGACTGGAAATGCTTATGTTCAGCTACTTGGAGATCACTTGCAGCCATTCATGGACTTCCTGTACCCAAACAACGATGGGATTTTTATGGATGACAATGCGCCATGTCACCGGGCCACAACTGTTCGCGATTGGTTTGAAGAACATTCTGGACAATTCCAACGAATGATCTGGCCACCTAGATCGCCCGACATGAATCCCATCGAGCATTTATGGGACATCATCGTGAAGTCTGTTCGTGCCCAAAATCCTGCACCATCAACGCTTTCACAATGATGGACGTCTATCGAGACAGCATGGCTCAATATTCCTGCAGAAGACTTCCAATGACTTGTTGAGTCCATGCCACGTCGAGTTGCTGCACTTCGCCGGGCGAAAGGAGGGCCGACACGATATTAAGAGGTATCCCATGACTTTTGTCACTTCAGTGTATATATATATTTTTTTTTTTTTTTTAATTTTGGGAATCATTTAGTAGTGATATTTTTTAAGTTAAAAAAGTAAATTACCTTTTATTACAAATATTTTTTTGTTTTGCTGTTGTTGTTGTTAATAAGAGCAATCTCCTTTAAGTATCATGTCCTTTCTAAGCAAAGGTAGAAAGGACGATTTATATAAATTGGCCATTGAATTGTGAGTGAGCGTGACATCTGAAATGAAAATGATAGTTTTAAAAAACTATTACCAAGAGCGAAGCATTTGTGGAAAATTTCAGAATTTGTAAAAGAATTATTTGAAACGATTGTTAGCAGTAGGCTTAAAGAAGAAAGGAATTAAAGGGAACAACAAAAAGAACAAAGGGAAGTCGAGATAAGAAAACTTGAAATTGAATCACAGTCACAGTCAGCTACTGCTTCTAGTGGCAGCGAACATCGTTTCGAATTAATTAAACTAATGCCTAAATTCAATTCATTAGAAAATCACATTGCAATCATTCTATCCTTATTTGAAAGACAAGCTAAAAGAGTCAAAATAGTTGTCGAAGTCCTGGTATCATGTCTTTTGACTTTAACTGGACGATTTCGGGTGGTAATAATCGGTAGGAAATGTGAAGAAAAAAATTGAATTCTACTAAAGAGATTTAAATTAAATCCTTAAAAGATTTGTGACGTATCAAAATATGTCTGGAAAATCTTGGAGGTACTTTTGATATTAATTAACGAGGTATTTTGAAGAACGGATATGATGGTTTATCGGTATACGATCAACTTGTGCACATTTTGGGCTAAACAGACCGGGTCCTACAGTTTAACGTGGCTTCCGAACCACTGAAAAACATCCATGTCACCGCCAGAATTAGAACCTGAAGCCTGGGATACCAAAGGCCAGAGTACTAGCCGTTGGCCACCAGGCAGCGAAGAACGGATAGGAGGGTTGGAAATCAAAAATTTTGAAGGGTTAAAAAAACCTAGTATTTGCGGATCAACTTAAAAAAAAGGAAACCGCCTGAAGTTAGAGAGCATATATTAGATGAATGGGCAAAGTTTACGTTACCAATCAAGTTAGCAAACAGATTGAAAGAATACGATAGAGTTCGTAGTACAACCTCAAAACCTTTGGAACCATTCCAAAAGGAAGAGTTGCTGAAAGAGTTCGACCGCGTACTCCACCTTTAGACCAAACATTAAAGAAAGAGCCATTATTTTCCTCTCAGATCGCTTTAAAATGGAACCGGTAGCATTCAAATAAATATTCGGATAAATCGAACTTTAAGTCAACTTGTTTTACTGGAAGAAAGGAAGGACATAGCTCCTAGTTTTGTATAAAGAATAGTCAGTCAATAAATACTCCGGTTATATCACAAAGTAATTTGTTCAAGCTTCTATCATCACAAATGGCAGTGAACCAGAAATGCTAACTGGTAGAATTTCTATTCCAGTATTCAAATTAGTAGACTTTCAGTTTAACGTAGATAATTTGAAGACCATTCAGGTGAAATGCGGAAATGCAGTTTTGAATGGAGTTATAAATAAAGGTACACAAATCTCGATAATACGTGAAGATCTGGTGGCAGAACACGCCACATGATGGAGAAAGAAAAATAAAGATCTCTTCAGTGTTTGGAGAAAGTGAGGTAACCCACTTAAGGGTACTTGCGATGAAAGTTAACGATGATCTGCATGGTAATGTTCCAGTTACTTGTGCCATTTCAAAAATGCTTGTTCCCGTTTTATTGCTAAGCCAATCTGCTTATAAAATGTTAGTTAAAAATATCGAACTTCTTAAAAGTAGGAACTATGGGAAGACGACAATTTTCAAAATTAGAAAAACTAAGCAATTTGTTGGCAGAGGATGACGAAAACACATGTAGAAGAAATGAATTCGCCAACTTCCGGGTTCTTTTAGGTTCACAACGGTGGTTCAAAATAAATCATCTCTATTTAATTAATTCTTGACTATTTTATTACACATACTAGGTATAATTGAAACTTTGTACAATATTTACAAATTGATAGTAATACCACACATTTCAATCTCAAATGCCATAAAACTTAATTTCTATCTATATAACTCTCACATTTTTAAGATTACCTCTCTCTGTCTCTCGCTTTTCAAGCACGCTCTCAAACTCGCACTTCTTTCTCCCAATTAACTTGGCGTCGCAGCGCCCTCTAACGATCATTCATTCCTCTTTTTTCCACAGAGGATAATTCTAGAAAGTTTTACCGACCTGCCCGAAGGCTTACGGAGCTGAACAACCAGGAGCCACGACAGCAACCCACCCGCACAAGCCGGAGTCCGCCTTATTCGGCTCCACGGTTAAGGATGAAATGCAATAAGTGCAAGTCAACCCCACCGCTGATTGGCAGCCCCCAACTGGGCTTGATATAGTCCCAATCAAATCCACGTTCACGCTATATAACGTGTTCGAGGACGATCGCCGACATGTGTGGATCTCTTAGCCGTCTTAAGTGACGTTAACCGAGAGGCCACGAGGAGGTGGATCCACTTCGCCCTCCTCCCCAGAGGATAAAGAAAGCAAGTATTTATCGCCTTCGAAAATAACTGTGCAACACGTCCAGAATATAACTGAAAATTTGCAGCAACTTCAAGTGCCGCAAAGTGCTCCTTCTAACTCTCATAACAGCAAAACATTGTTGACAATCTGCAACAGGTAACTTTTAACAATAGTTTGCAAAAGGAAAATATTTCTGAAAATCATCACCATTCCCAAGATATCATTCATTCAATTACAGTCGAAAGTCAAGATTCAAGCTCATACTTCTCTGAAATCACAAACTCCATCCAAGCTTATTTCAGACATTCCTAAGGGTAGAATATTGTTAAGGATTTAGAGATTTATTGCTGAAGATACAATTAGTAAGGATTTAGCGAAAAAATTCAATAGTGGCAATAAAAGAAGAAGTGTCTGTTTCAAAGGAATTAACGGGAAGGAATAAAAATTGGACTATAAAGGAAGATTACAAAACGATTTATAAATTTGACAATAATTTAACAGTTTAAAAAAACTTTCGTATTTAAGCATATTTTTTTCTATTTTAAAAATAAAAATTGAAAGCAAATATTTTTTTATTGTTTTTTTTTATTTGAAAGAATGGTTTAATATCGAAAAACAATGATAAATATATATCAAAACTAAAGACAAAGTGAAATACGTTTTATCTTTACCAATTTAATGCTTCATATTCGATGAAAAACAATATATCCTCCCAAAAGATTGGACTGAAAGAGGAGATTCAAGATGAATTGATTTTCAAACTGAGTTCTTGATACAAAAAAAAAAAAAAAGAGTTATTCATTTTTCAATACTTATTTTCCGAAAGTGATCCGGATTGAATCCATGTGTGGCATAAGGTGAATGCAGATCACATTACAGAATGTATCGCGAATATTTGTTAAAACAGCGCCATACATTTCTGCGGGTACTCTACAAAAACACCCCTGCATCTATCAGAACAATGTAGGTAAGAAAACAGAAATGTTCTAAACGGGAAATGGTCCAATCAATTGCTTCAGGTGAATTTTTTTTCCGCCCATCTAAAATAAAAGCTCTTGTCATCTCTGTGGAGAGAATTGGGAGAAGAAAAGCGTGAAGAAAGCTTTACTCAAGATAGAACTGCAAATCCAATTGAAAATCCGGGCCATATAAAGTAAAAGAAAAAAGTGGATGCTGCATGGAGAAAGAAAGGATTGAGAGGTGCGAAAAATCATTCTACGTTAGATTTTGTATGGGGAAAATCCATTATATTTTCTCTAAGAAAAGACCAAAAAAGAGATTTTAACGATTGGCAACTCCTTCGAAACTCTTGATGTTTGGTTTTCCATTGAAAAATGAAAATATTTTTAGATCTTCCTACGCTTCCCTTTTTAATTTTTTTAGGTTACATTTATTCACTAAATTTTTTAGTGTATTATCAAACACTGATGCACCGACTTCGATCGAACAGATGTTCACGACTCAAATCTCTTGATAATAGTTTAGCAACATTGCACATGAAACGTCTTCAATAGGTTGTTTAATCTTTTGAAGATGTTTTATGTGTTGTAGTAACGACTCAATTTAAGTTAACAGAGCGTAAGATATTCGTATAATTACATACAAAATATTTCAAAATTTATAAATTAATATCAAATATTTTTTTTTGGGAAGGACTTTAAAAAAAAAAAAAAACCTTCTGTTTATTTAAAAGAATAAGTTTTGATCCTTATAAATTTTTGTTCTTGTTTCTTATCCCACTTGGTAGTCAGCAATATCTAATTAAAACAGTTAATAACAAGTTAAATATTCCAAGGATAAAAATTTGTTTGGTTGTTGTTTTTTATCCCACTTGGTAGACAGCAACACTCCATGTGGACCAAGTCCAAGATCCAGTGTGGTCTCATGGAAGGCGATGGGGTAGCAGCAGGTAGACGCCTGCCTGAGCTCCGTGTCGCTGAAGAATGATGACTGAGCCTTCCGGGAGGACTTTTAGGGGAACTATCCCGCATTTGCGTATAGTATGGGAGAAAATCCTGATAATTTACTCTAGGCAGTCTGACTAAGGAGGCAAGAAGCTGGAACATCCCAAACGCTATCGAATCTCTTTATTTTTTGAAACAGTGTCGACAATGATGCCGCTAGTGGATTGAACCTCACCTGCGGCGCACTTTGCCTCTGAGCCACAGGTGGGGCTTATAATTTTTTTTATTATTAAAAGCTTATAATTTATTATTATTTATTAATTAAATATTTATTATTAGCTGATTAAACTTCTTATTAAGCGTTCCAAATTTACTTTCCAGTAGAAAATATAATACAGAAGTGACAGCAAATAGTGAATATAAATATTTTGTCATTTCTATAATACATAATAAAATTATGTCATTCTGATTATATTATCTGATTATATTACTATTTAAAACTGATTATTTTCATTTTACAATCATAAAATATTAGATTAAATGTCATCCTTCCTGATAATATATGAATTAAAAAATCTTATCTCATCACTTTTAATTATTATAATTCAAACTTTTTAGAATACTAAAATTATGGTGCGAAAATATCAAAGTCGATCGATCTCAACTGATTATTTTACATCCATTTATTGTCCTATTAATTTTTTTAAGTGCAATCCTTTTTTACTCGAATGGAAAGAAAGTAAAATTTTTGTTCTTAACAAGTTTTAATCAATAAAGTTTAGCAAGGGTAGTTTCTAATATACTTTAGCAAATTGATCCATGATTTTGTTTTGTATTAAAGCCAATATTATTGAAATTAAAAATTCATCGCTCCACGAATTAGAAGAAAAATTAGGCAGTATTTTAATAAAATGAAAACTTCACATGATAGTAATTTTATGACTTTTTATAGAATTTACAAATAAAATCAAATTTATAAGCTTGCATACATGACTATAAGCCTCGGTTTAAACTTTAGCTTTATTTAAGAATATGCATAAATTTTAATACGAGTTGGATTTTTTTAATTACATTTAAGAAACGCAATTCGAAAAATCTAATATGTTCCTGAAACGTTTTATTTTTTATTCATTTAGCAAATTAGTTTTATATTAAGCAATGTGAAATAATTCTTAAAACAGTATAAAATGTTAAAAATAAATATTTTTCAATCTTAGCTGGTAATATTAGATCAAATTTTTGTTAACTATCTTTAATAAATAAAGTTACAAAATTATCTAATATGCTTTAATAAATTGATTCATTCATTTTATTCTATATTATTAAATATTATATATAGAAAAATATATAATTATGTATAAATATAAATAAATAATATAAATAAATAAAACAATAATATAAATATAAATATAATATATAAATGTATAAAAATATATATAAATATAATGGAAAGAATTTTAATTATCTGCAATTAAAAATGCATTATCCCACTAATTAAAAGCAAAATTAAGCAGTGTTTTAATAAAATGAAAAATTCCCAAAATAGTAAATTGGTATGACTATGAAAAAAGAAAAATAGAATTAAAAAAAATAGAATTACAAAAGAATAAATTGAACAAAATCAAATTTTTACGTACATATACGCCACTATTAACCTTGGCTCAAACTTTAGTTTTATTTAAAAAAATACTTAAATTTTAACGCGAACTGGGCTTAAATAGCATTTGAAGAAATGCAACTTAAAAATCTAACGTGTTCTCTAACAAAATAAAAAAAAATTAGAATTTTAAATAGACCTGACATTTGTTTCTTTTTTTATACAGCGTTTCTAGGCAAACATTTTTTATTCATTTAATTAATTAATTATGTTTTAAAGAATGAGAAATAAATCTTAAAACAGTATAAAAAGTTAAAAATAAATATTTCAACAAGGATTCTACTATTTGGAACTACTATCCAATAATGAATGTTCTAAGGCATAGCGATTAGATAAACGGATTTATTTGGAGTAGTAACTGCTGAATCAACAAATTTCATGATGGGATATCTTTGCCAGTCAATAACAACCCCATGCTGTTACCAACCACCACTATCCCATGCTGAAATCAATTATCTCTGATTTCAAGATCTGGTTAAGAACCAGCAGCGTATTATTTCCTAGCAAATAAATCCCTTTAAATACTAAGCTCTCATCCGAATAGAATAATTCTATTCAAAACAATTCAGCCTTTTACCTCTTAGTGTATAAAAAAAACGTTTCGTTCTTATATCACTAATGAATCTTTCATTGGTAACAGATAAAATATTTTAAGGGATTTTTTATTGTTATTTTGGCGATAATACTTTATTTCGTTCATCAGCATTCTCCGAAATAAAGAATGAAATACTATAAAACCTTAAAATATTTATTTAACAGATTAGATAAGAATAAAAAAATATTTTTTTAAATTCAATTTCAGTATGTAGAGCAGTATCAAACTACATTTAAAAGTATCAGAAAGAGGAATTATTGAAAAAGAATTCATATCTTTCTTTAAATTTAATAATATAAATTTATCTAATGAATATAATTATTATTATTGTTTGCTATAAGTATTTATATAGTTAATCGATTTTAAATAAATGCATCTGCAGCATTTTCAGATACAATACGTCACAAAGATTGTTACATTATTAGTAAGAGAAACGATTGTCTTTGATTGTCTTCAGGAACAGTAGTATCACGTAAAGTTAAAAATTGGGAAAATATTGAATATAATAATATTTATTATATATTATATATAATATATTAAATTCTCTAATATATAATATTGAAAAAGAATTTATATCATTTTTTTAAAATTTAATGCTACAAATTTATCTAATTGATATTATTATGTTTGTTAACTATAAGCATTTATACAGATAACTGGTTTTAAATAAATGCAGCTGCAGCATTTTCAGATACAGTGTCACAAAGATTGTTACATTATTAGTAAAAGAAATGATTGTCTTTGATTGTCTTCAGGAACAGTAGTATCACATAAAGATAAAAATTGGGAAAATATTGAGTACAATAATATTTATTATATATTATATATTATATATAATATATTAAATATTGTAATATATAATATTGAAAAAGAAATTATATCTTTTTTTTAAATTTAATGCTTCAAATTTATCTAATTGATATTATTATATTTGTTAACTATAATCATTTATACAGACAACTGGTTTTAAATAAAGCAGCTGCAGAATTTTCAGATACAATACATCAGGAAGATTGTTACAATATTAGAAAAGAAAATGATTGTCTTCCTGGAGATTTTTTCAGAAACAGTAGTATCACGTGAATATAAAAATTGGGAAAATTGTGAGGAAGAAACAATCATTGAAAAATATTTTATTTATATCATTCTTTAAATTTAATACTATAAATTTATCTAATTGATATAATTATTTTTGCTTGCTATAAGCATTTATATAGATAACTGATTTTAAAAAAATGCAACTGCAGAATTTTCAGATAGAATATATCACTAAAATCGTTACATTATTAGATAAGGAAAAAAATTATGACTGTTTGTCTATCATGATTGTCTTTCTGGATACTTTTTCAGGAACTAATAAAAATTGGGAAAACATTGAGGCAACCCACTGGATAACAAAACTTCTTAAGCCGAACTAGTTAATGCTATTAGCAGTGAATCAATAATCAAGATACAATAAGTAGTGAATCGTTAATCAAGATACTTGTCATTCTAAGATAATATTGTTTCTAAGTCTATTGATTGATAGGTAAATTAAATAAATAGTGTTTCAAATCTTACAACACATTGTCAAACCAATTAGAGGATATTATGGTTTCCTATTGTATAATTCTTAGGTAATGTAAGATACCATACGCAAATGCGAAACCATGCAAACATTTTATTCGCTATATTTGTGAGTAAACAGGAATGCAAAATTTGAACGCTTATCATAAAATGTACAACATTTTGTGATTTCTCATTTTAAAAATTGTAGGTATTGTCTGTACTTCCTGTAAATTTAAGCTATCCACTTACTGAATTGCTTCAAATGTGATAAGCGATCTGTAATCTTTTCCCCAAAATGCTAGATTAGTTGCATTTCTGGGAAATATGCTAGTCCATAAATTCAAAGAATTCTATCGTCGAAAAGGAAATTAGTCACTATCTGAGCCCGATGTGGCATTATCGTCCTTAAGAAAGAATTCATGAATACTTTTTTCTAAATAACGAACCAGGATACTGGAACCAGGATACGAACTGAGGATTCCTGGTCTTGTATAGCCCTACAGTGGAAGCTATGAAGCCTGGAATCCTCTGAAAGTGGGTATGAAGGAAGTAGCATTCATATTCATTCTTGATTATCGATTCACTACTTATTGTATCTTGATTATCGATTCACTACTTATTGTATCTTGATTATCGATTCACTACTAATAGCATTAATTGATAGTTCGGCTTAAGAAATTCTGTAATTCATATTCATAATTCTGCATTCATATGATTTGAATCAGACGATGTTTACTAGAACGTTGTACCAGCAAATGGAGAATACTGATATAATACTGATGCAAGTGAATAAAGAATACTAATACTGCTCATAGACATAAATTACAGAATGTGTAACGTCTTTAAAAAAAACGACTTGCCTTAGTTTACCATATGGGAGAAAAACACGAAAACTCTGATCAGGCATTTCGATTAGAAGAGAGGCAGTGTATTACAATCAACACCGAGTATATTCGTACTTTCAGAACAATGGCTGCAACTCATATCACCAATACAAAGTGTCACATATGAAAAGGTCAACTAATAGAACTAAGAAAAGAATATCAAGCCCAACTTAAAAAAATATCATTTTCCTCAAATTAAAACTCTATTTTAAGTTCAATGCATTATATGAAATTGCATTATTGTAAGAAGCTATTGCTTCGAACAAATAAAGGATTTTCAACAGCATAAAAACCTATTTACTTTATTTATATTATTCACATAAATAAATAAAAATATTCGTTTATCAAAATTTGCATTTGATTACAATCGCATTTACAATGAGATTTTATTCGTAATCACGCATTTGAGTGAAATATATAGATGTTATCATGGAAACATTTTGAAGAAAATAAATTTAATTTGTGTAAAATAATCCATGGATTTCTACTACTTATAATGTGTGGAGGAATATACTAAATCAATGAAAATGTTAAGTTCTTTAAATCAAAAGGATGAGATGTTTAATTCAATGTACATTCTACAAAAAATGTTTTAATTACATGCATAGCATTTATAAGTAAATATTTAATTTAAATTAAGTGCAAGAAGTAAAATTGCAGTTAATTTTGGGAAATTAAAATAAATTGGTTGTTGGAGAATTGTGTGCAACACAATGTCACACATTCATGTCTACGATTTTGATCGTAGCATTTTACATTTCATAAAATCAGAACATTCCAAACACTATCAAGTTCATTCACTTCTAGTTGCTGCCTTGTACATGAGTAAGAGCTACAGAATCAGGAGAACAGTTGAATTAAATACCTATTATACTTGGAGGCGATTTCAATGCAAATTTTGTTTCGGATGATGCCAAACCAGTGAGTGAGGTATTGAAAATCAACAATTCAACACTTGAGTTAAACTACACGTCACTGAACAACAATCAAGGCAGTCTTTCAATTCCTTCTATTAGTTCACACTCTCCCTATATATATCTTGTTCAAATTTTCAATCGTTCATAAAATACTTTTGATTCATCCACTCGAGTTCAAATGCATTTTTTTAACTTTTAGTGAATGACACGTGATGTTAATACAGTTTTTTCAAATATCAATTCAGTAATTAAATTTAATTAATTAATTTTAATTTTGTTTCTAGATTTAAGTTGCATATATCTACCAACAGATGGCGCCAGATAAACTTAAAAAAATGAATGAAAATTATTTATAAAGGACTTTCTGCAATAGAGTGAAAAAAAAGTAGGAATTGACTTGAAATTTTTTTTTTTTTTATAATACTTGTTTCACATTACGTAGAAAGACTTGAATGAAAATTTTTAATTCCAACTTCAGTTAGCCAATTAGTAAACCGTTAATTAACCACAAATCATTTTTTTAGCAATGACGATAATGACTAACTGCATAATAATCTTATATAAATAACTCTAATAAATTTTATATAACGCTTTAATAAGACTTTTAAATAAATACTTGAAATTTTTCTTTTTACACCACAATACCACGGCATACAATTTATGTATTGGAAAGTCCTAAAATCTCTCATATGAATCTAAATCGATACGAGGCATTTTTATAGTAATCACCTAATCTACTCTCTTTCAATTTCAACTATGATTGACGCATGTAATATTTAGTTAATATAACACTTAATATATAATGTATTTTTACTAAATAATATTTTATGATAAAATAAATAATTCTTAGTTAAAATATTTCATGATTTTAAGGACATTGTGAACAAATATATATATTTTTTATATTCTTATCATTTTTAAGCGGAATAAATTTCTGCAATTTTTTCAGGGTAAATAAATATTTTAAAAGATTTCAACAATTTCCTTTTATACAACGAAATATATTTCATCATTGTTACTATAATGTATTCTTTTCAAGTAAACACAGAGTTTGTTCATCTGTTTGTATATGGTGTCTAAGAAAGACTGCGATTAAATATTCTGAATATATTTGTGAGAATGTTTGAGTAGTTGTTTTCATACGAAACAATAGCATATCTTCATGCATTTTAAGTTTTATGCGTCTTTTGCACTTCGAGATGAAGAATTATTACTTTAATTAAGTACTTACGGTTAGTTTTTATTTACTCACTTAAGCAAGAATGCATAATGATGTTTACATTTCTTTTCATTTTAAAAATATTTTACATATGAAAGAGAAAGTAAGAAAAATGCACAAATATAAAAGATCCTGTTTGGAAATATGAATAATGAATAGCAGCAAAAAGAGGCTACACTTGTAATTTTAATGATATTTATGTAATCCCGTAAGACTGCAGCAAGAAAATTTTTATCACACCACAAACAAAATAATATCAAGGAACTTCAACAATTTTTATGACAGAATGGAAAGTGTACGTAATGTATGTAGTACCACAAAAATAAATGGCCAAAATACTTGTAGTCCCATAAAAATTAATAAATGTGAATAAATTTATATTTCATCTTCTTATTTAGTGACGAATAATATAAATCCTTCTTCTTCATTGGCGCAACAGCCTCATGATGGGCCAAGGCCGTCTGCCTATTGGTAGATTTTGAGACAGAGATGCTTTGTTTTTACGGGGTAAGATTTTCAACCATATGCTCTACAGTCATATTAGACAGGGACCTACGTTTTAAGTTGGATTTCGAACGATGGCAATGCCGAGATTCAAATCCGAAGTCTGTGGCACCAAGTGCTAGTCAGTCGGCCATCACGCCCCATAATATAAATCCGAATTATCCAAATTTTTGCTTATGCGAGCTGAGTTTGGTCTATATTGACTCATATAATCGAGACTTAAAATATAATTAAGTAATATTATTCCTAAATGTAATATGTGAAGGAATTACATCATTTTCAATAAGTTATGACTAATACCGGGGAGAAAATCATGAGAAGCTTTATATGATAAAGATCCCTAAAATTACAGTCGTAAATCAAAGCTAATAATATTAAATACAAAATATTGCATTAAATTAAATATAAAATGTTATATTTAACGGAAAAATACATCGAAAATTATCTTAGCTTAATAAAAAAAAAAAAATTAAAGCTTTGTTTAAATGATTGCCTTAGAGGTTTCTCTTCTGTGGGGCACTAGATCAACAATGTTTGTATCGATTTTCGGGACAATAAAACATAGAGCATCTTTCTGCAATAGTGGAAATAATTGATTATTTCATAGTTTTAAAAATATTCAAGATTTTTTTTTTCTTTTTACTGTTAGTAAAAAAAACACCCATTTTCTTACAACAGATCCCCGCCTACCTGGAAGATCAAAGTTTTTATAAATAAATTTCATTTCATTTTATTTAATATTTTACAATGAATTTTAATTCTTCTTCATTAGCGCAGCAGATCCATAGTGGGCCAAAGTCTTCTGACAAAAAAAAATTACAAATTATCGCATGCTACTTTCTTATATTTCATTAACATTTCTCTCTAGAGAAAATATCTAGTCCATTCCATAGATAATTTAACAAAATACGACACATTAAAAACAATATGTATAATACATTAAAGCATAATTTATTAACATTATATATGTCCTCATCATCATCTTTGGCGCAACAGCCCCATGGTGGGGCAAACCGTCCGCCTACTGGCAGATTTTGAAACAGAAGATGTTTTCTCTATACGGGGTAGGATTGTTAACCTTACGCCCGTGCGTGTGTGAATGTATTTATAAACAGAGTAATCCTGCTTTATAAAGAAATTGACATGTGTTTACTCATCATGTGTATATACTTATAGTTTTGCTTCTCACAAAGACTTAAGTGTGTGTATATCTATCTATCTATATATATATATATTTTTTTTTTTTTTTTTTTTGCGTGTATATTTTAAGTAATTTTACTTTTTTAAATAATCTAAGTGTTTGCATATACTGTGTTAGAATATTAAGGTAATTCGCTGTTAAAATATTTTATAATTATGAATCATGTAAAGTAATTAACTTTATAAAATAATCTTTGCTTGTGTATATATTTAAGGTAACATAACCGTCCTATGTTTGCATATTTAAGTAATTTGTTTTACAAAATAATCTATGCTTGTGTATGTATCAAAGGAAATTTTGTATTATAATGTATATAATTTAAGTGGGTCCAACAGCATATTTCTAGGGCACACTATATTTGAAACAATTCGTTTTCTTTTTCATTATTAGACTTCAAATTGCAAAAATCAAAAATTTTTGATGTGAATACCATTTTCTAGTTATATACCTAGCATATTTATCTCTTATGTAATATCTCCTTTTTTTTTTTTTTTTTTTTTTTTTTAATTCTCTTATTATCTTTGTCCATAATTTTGCAGCAACTGCTCCTACCGTCGGTTTATTTATTAGCTATTAAGATTTTCTAAATTCGATAATTGATTTGATGAATATTCCTTCAGCTCTGTGATTTGTATAATCTCTTATGTAGTGTTTATTGTATCATATTGCTTTTAATTTTTTCTCTAAAATCTCTTTCCTAACGTTTTTATATTTTTCGCATTTCATATTCCTCCTTTTTAAATTTTTGACATTTAGTTCTGTTCTTGTATGAATTTTCCCCATTGTTCAGCTTCTGTACCTCCAAAAGTGAATTTTGCAAAACTTTTCTGCCTCCATCGTGCGTCCTTTCCTTTCACCCGCATCATTCCCAAACTGTATAGGGGCAACTAAGCTCTAGGCACAGTGATGTGGTGTGGTGTAGTAGTAGTAACCTTACGCCCGAAGCTCTATACTCATATTAAACCGGTACCTATGGTTTAAAGGGGATTCTGAACCACTACGAACGTGCATGGCACCGCCTGGATTCAAACCCAAAACTTGTGGCACCGAGCGCTAGAACGTTGGTCACTTGGCCATCAGGTCTCTCTGAATTTTAATTAACATTGTTTATTTGCAATTGAAAATTACTTTTTTTTTAAAATACGCGTTGTACCATCATCAAACTCAGAAATTTTGATGGCATAATTAGTGGCATTGAGAAAAAATTCTATTGTAATATAATTTATGAATTTTCTAGTTGATTTTTAGTAATTTACTCTGCGTAGAAGCATGTTTTAGGCTGTAATCAAATTTCTCAGAGCAAATCAGTTTAATAGTAGATGTTCGACTAATACACAATATTAAACATTAAAATTTGAGCTAAAATTTATCATTAATGTTTCGTGACTCAACAGTTTAATTCTTATTTGAAACACATGATTGTATGAATCATTGGCAAAAATGAGTCCCTCGACGGAAAAAGCATGCACGACATTTAAAAAAATTTATTTATAGTATTTGTGCGGCTAGCTCGCTAAAGTCGCACGCGCTTAGGGTGAGACAGAGTTATATAAAAAAAAATAATTGAAAGTTAGGATGTTCATTTTCAAGGAGTGGTTTAAGTCATTTATTAGTAGTTGCAGTTGCGTAGCTAATTAAGGCTTCAATTTTTGGCGCAGTTGAAATTGATAATGATAAAAATAAAAAAATAAGGTTTAATTAAGGTCTTAAGGTTTTTTAAACTTAAAAATAAAGGTCAGTTCTAAGAAATGAATATTATTTTTAAAAATTATATATAATTTTTATTATGTTAACATATTATATCTTACATTTTATTCTAAAGCGTTTTCGGTTGTTTAAATTACTAGAAATTCAATGTAATTTAATGTTCATCGCTAATAATAATAATAATAATAATAATAATACAGGGATCAGAATTAAAAGCATATTTTAATTAAACTTTATTTCTTAAATTTTATTTATAAAAATAAAAATCCATACTTTAACATGTGTTTTAATTCAGATATTTTTAAATATGTTGTTGTTGTTTCTTATCTCACTTGGTAGACATTTACACCAAGCCCACGAACCCGAATGGACCCGTGGTTGAAGGGAAAAAGGGGCAGCTTCTGTTGTGATGGAACACCCGTAGGCAGAAGCCTGACTTGCCTCTATGACGCTCTATAGTCATATGAGACCGGCACCTACGACTTAAAGTGGATTCCAAACCACTACAAAACATCCGTGGCACCACAGATACTCGAACTCGAAACTTGTGGCATCGAGCGGAAGAGAACTAGACTCTCTACCATTCAGGCCCTTTTTTTAAAATAATTACGCATATATTATTTATATTTCTAAAAATATCCATGGCACCACAGGGACTCGAACCCGAAACCTGCGGCACCGAGCGTAAGACCGCTGGACACTTCACCATTCAGCCCCTTTTTTAAAATATTTATCAGTTTATAAATATGTACACCTAACTTTTTTTACATATAAGTCAAATACTTTACTTATGCTAACATTTTTAAAAATTCTATAAATGTAAATATAGAACCAAATATATTCGTTATTTCATTAAATATTAAAATATAATTTAGAAAATACTTTTAACTTATTGATTTTTCTGCAGCAGTTTGAAATAGCTTTTTAACGAAACTTTCATTTTAAACCGTGTATCACATTTTAATATGACCAGTTATACTGGATACAGTTTTTATATAACTTCAACAATTGAAAATGAAATGTACAAATGTATGCATCAATTTATTTTAATTTCCTTCTTTGCTGTGGTAAAATATTTGCATGCGCTCAACTGGGTTTTTTTTACAGTTTCGGGATTAGAACACACTACTCTACCATGAATTGTGTGAAATAACAATAGCTTCCGAGTAAACCACCTTAAATAGAAAATGACGTCAGAGGATGTGAAGTCCATATGCTTTCTCTGGATGTAAACACCAAAGTTTCATGGTCGAGCCTATTTTACATCTGCGCAAATCGAAAAATATATATACTACTTACCTTTTTATTCACTAGTCCGTGTAGTTTACTCTACATTAAATTTTGGGGTTGTTAATGTTTTCTAAGAAAACCTTCATGAATTAGAATTTGAGTTTAAAAATATTTTCTTAAAACAGCAGAACTATTTAAATAGGATTAAATACCATATATGAGTTGAATAATATGAAATCATTAAAAGATTTTTCTTTTCTTTATAAACAAAAAGCTTTTTAAATATATAAAAAAAAGTAAATTAATTAATTAAGTAAATTAATTAAGTAAGCATTTGTAAAAAAAATATTTTTAAATTTATGAGCATTTGTAAAATAAAATCTTTTTAAATTTATAAGCCTTTGTAAAAAAAAAATCTTTTTTAAATCTATAAGCATTTGTAAAAAAAATCTTTTTCAATTTATAAGTTTGTAAAATGCTTATAAAATCAGAAAGATTTTTTTAAATTCATAAAATTTTTAAATTTATTAAAGTTATTAATTTATTTTTACTTTAAATTTAAAAGCATTTGTAAAGATACCTTACATATAGACCGAATTATTATAAAAATGACTCTAAATTAATTTGAAAAAAGATTTAAGGAACCGTAACATTATTTTACAGTCATTATAATATAATTAATTTAATATTTAAAGTGAGAGCTTTCAAATTTTGTCAAACAACTCATCTTAAGTTGCATGGAAGGTACTTACAAAATTAAGTATTAAACTCAACCAAAGGATTAGGGTAGTTTCATAAAAACTGATTGATTAATTAATTAATTCTTGGAAAATTAAGCATTTTATTCCCACGTGAAAAGCAATGAATAATTTATGACACTTGAATCTAGCGCTTCCGAGGTCTTGTTGATAACGATATCAGCATAAATGTAGTTATGAGCTTCATTCTAGCCCTGCGGTAACGCGCTCAATTAGTGTACAGAAGGATTCAGGTAAGATGATGTCCAATGAAATCAATGCTGTCAGAAAAGAGGAAATTAACAAGGAGAAACCACTTTGCTTTTAGTAGAAATGATTTTTTTAATTGTATTTTACGCATTTAAAATTATTAATATGAGAAAGTGATCGGTGGCTTTTATCTTTCTTTTCAAAGAAGTCTGTAGAATCAAAAGGGTTAAGAAAGGCTGTTCAAGTGGTAACTGTGTCCATCGAATTCACTGCTTTCAGAAACAAGATGACTCGATTGCGATTATGGGAATGTAATTAAAACGCCTGGCATCGACTTTTAAGTTACCTGGTGGGTTGTTTCATCGCCTCTGATAAGCAATGTCCTCTCTCCATCAACCATCTTCTAGAACTTTCTGGCATACATAAGTCGAAGAGGATTAACGATATTTAACAACAAAAAATGTTGTCAGATTTTGAATCCCAACAGTGTTCTTTTGATTAGTATATTACCTTACACTTATAAAAAAATAGTTTCTTGTTTATGATTCACTCCAATTTTCTGCGAATTTTTAAAAGCCTCAATTTAGGATGGTATTATTGCATGTATGTTGTCATTGTTTATCTACTAGCATTATATATTAAGTAACTAATATTAACTAAACGTAGATTTGTTGTTTAATATTTTAATAATAAACTAGAAATAAATAAATTATAGAAAATATTAAAAAAGATTTATTAATTTTCAATTATAGTTCTAAAGAAATGTTTCATTTTTATTTTTATTTGAATATTTTTCATTCATAAAAGGCTCATGACTCATTAGCATTGCGGTTAATCCCGTGTTCGATTCCAGCCTAGGGCGCGTATAATGTTACTATTGTTATCTATGGCTTTGTTGGAACTCACTCCATAGAAACAAAAAGAACATATAAACAAATCAAAATTGCAAAAGGAAAAGACCAGACACGTTTAACAAAAACAACGTAAAGGCCTTAAAAACAGTTAAAAACCAAGTTAAATGTTCTAAGGATAAAAATTTGTTTTGTTTTTGTTTATTATCCCATTTAGCAAACAGCAACATCTAGACCAAGTCCAAGAACCCTTGTGGTCTCATGGAAGAAGGGAAAGGGGGCTACTTCTGTTGCGATTCAGCACCCGTATGTCGATGACCGACTTGGCACAGAGACGCTGACCAGCACTCTACAATCATATTAGATCAGAACATACAGCTTAAGGTGGATTCCGAACCAATACAAATATCCATGGCACCGTCGATACTCGAATCCGACCCTGTGGCCAGAACCAGATAACTATGGCACCGAAAGTCAGAGCGCTAGTCACTCGGCGATTAGGCCCCGATAAAAATTTAATAAGCTAGAAGCACCATAATAAAAGTTCGTGTGATCAGAACATGTTTTCTCCGGACCTCCAACAAGGAGTACACGAATCACCATTCTGTTGTAAGTTACAGTCCGGTTCTGAACAAACAAGGAAATGGGTCTTATTCATTTTCTCTGTCTTACATAAAACACATATATAAGAGTTCACAATCTCTATTTTGACCAGATGTTCTGTCCGGTAGTCGTGTCCAGTTCTTAATCTAAAGTTGGCAACAGCCTCTTTGCGGTTTTTCCATTAAATATTTTCGTCTTCCCCGATAGTCTCCCAGACTTTTCCTTTGGTGTTAGATAATAACTCATTGATATACAATGATTTAATTTTGTCTCGTATAGCTCTCCTAGACGAGTCAAGAGGGATAGGAATTGTCCAGAACCTTCTTCTGTTCCTTCTTTTGCCAGAAGATCTGTCCTTTCTATCAATTGCAGCATGTGATGGAATCCACTGGAAAGGGATGTATTTACCATTTTCATTAAGGAACTTGACATCTTGTTTTATTTTGGTTTTAATTGCAGAGTCAGACTGACTTCGTAAAGTGATTGCATCAGTGGCATATCTGGAATCCATCAGAATAACTGCTGGGGTGTGTATTACATTTCATTCATTGCTTTGAAAAATATTATATTCGAAAATCATTGCAACATATCATTGATTGATTCAGACTGCTTGGGGTATGACTTTTCTAGGTGTTCTCTCATACAATATTATGAGGCGGTGCTGTTTACCTTTAGCTTATTTCCGAATGGCAGTACTCTTTTTTTATTGTAAAGAATGATATTGATACACCGAAATGTCTCTTAATGAAGTTGTCATAATTTTCATGAGACTTCGTGATGCAAATGCTTATAATGTAAATGCATTAGATTAATAAAATTATCTATCAGATTTACAGTATTTTTTAAATATGATCATTCAGGTAGGCTAACGTATGGCCTCAGCTATAAGGTCTACGCACTCCTTCTTCAATATTATGGCATCATCTATTATGTTTGAACTAAAAATGTTTTAACCAGGCACAACTGATGAGATACTCTCAGACACAACCGATACCGAATTTACTCGTATTTTAAAGAAGTGTCCGTTGTATGCAACGAATGTCGTCATTGAAATCGAACCGTATCTTCTTGCATAATAGCTACTGGCATCATCATGAGGAAGACATACTTGCAATATTAATAAATATAATTATTTTCCAATACATCATGGTAAAATACCATGGTAAATCTCATGGTAAATTTTTAAAATACCATTATAGATCTCATGGTAAATTTCAAAAATAACATTATAAATCTCATGGTAAATTTCAAAAATACCATGGTAAGTCTCATGGTAAATTTTAAAAACACCATGGTAAATCTCATAGTAAATTTAGAAAATACCATGGTAAATCTCATGGTGAATTTTAAAAATATTGTTGTAAATCTCATGGTAAAGTTCAAAAATGCCATGGTAGATCTTATGGTAAATTTTAAAAATACCAGGGTAAATGTGATGGTAAATTTAGAAAATCTCATGGAAAATTTAGAAAATACCATGGTAAATCTCACCGTATATTTAAAAAATACTGTTGTAAATCTCATGGTAAATTTTAAAAGATTTTTCTTAAATCTTAGTAATGCAACACATATTAAAAAATATACGTTGCATTACTAAGTTTTAAGAAAGTTTTAATATGAAGTTTTATAATTAAGAAAGTTTTAATAAATTATAATAAGTTATCTTTGTTTTTATATTATGTCTACATATATAATCTCGTCTTATACCGTACCATATCCATACAACCAAACTGAAACAAAAAGATGAGAAAATGCCCTAAAGGTAATAGAATTCCTTTTCTCACTCTTAATTTTGGAAAAGGATGGGCAAATAAGAAACCAAGAAAACCTATTTCGGATAATGTTTTTTTTTTTCAACTCTATTATACTAAGTAAATGAGGTAAACAAAGTCTAGTATTGGTTTCATCAAGAAATTAGATTTATTCATGTACACAAAGAGAAAAAAATGTAATACTGGTTATTTTTAATCAAAAGAAGATTCTTAGGAAGATACTAACATGAATTGTTAACCTTGTTATTTCTTTGTTCACTTTTGTTATTTTATGTAAAATTATACATTGGAAATTAGAAACTACTCGCAATCAAATGTTTTCTGTCTTCAATTTTTAGAGAATCTAGTTTCGGTTTTAAATTGTAAATAAAATTATACACGTAAAATTCAATTTAAAAATTTATAGTTTAAAAAAACTAAAAAGACACGCTTTTAGAGTTAATCAAACTAAAAAGTAAAAAATAATTGTGAACATAAGAATAAAATTACTGACTAGAAAATGAATGCAACTGCTCTAAAAGCGTGGGGTGCTCGATATCAATCGTTATAATTTTTCACTAGTTTCATTCCGAAATGCAGAATTAGTTTTAAAAATGTCAAACAAAGCACCCCACGCTTTTAGAACAGTGACATTCATTTTCTCGTCAGTCATTTTATTCTTAAGTTAATAATTATTTTTTACTTTTTAGTTTAACTCTAAAAGCGTTTTTTTTTTTTTTTTTTTTTTAAGCTATTAATTTATTTTTTACTTTTTAGTTTGATTAACTCTAAAAGCCTGTTTTTTAGTGTTTTTAAACTATAATATTTAAATAAGGTCCCGGTACGGAGGACTGGAACTATAGTTCTTACAATAATTTAATTGTGAGTAAAACAAAGGCTAAATGCGAATAGGTCGAGCCATCCAGGATTCGAATAGGGAATCTCCTGATCCGTAGTCTGGCGCGTTATCCGTTGTGCCACGGTCCCACTTAGGGTTGAAGGTCTTAGGTACTTTCATTCTACATAGGTTAAATTGCTCTTCATAAGTTAAAATAAACTCGCTAATCCTGGCGATCCTAATCATGATGAGATAATAAACTTTATCAAAATATTTTATTGTCGTCTGTCCTTGATAAGTCTACAACGTTTAAATTAAATCTGATAGCTTAAAGTAGAGCAAAATTGAGCCCAAAGAGTCAGTTACATACAAACAAACAAACATACATACATACAGGTGAAACTAATAAAAGAGTATTAAAAACACTATCCATGTGCCCAATGTACTTGAAATTTATTCTGAAACAGGAACTTTAAATCAATATGTTATAAAGAAACACAATAATAAATAGATATTTTTTTAGTTTAATTTAAAAGCATTCTAATAAATCCTCAGTAAAAAATTTTTTTTAATTTCTGAACTCTATTTTTATTAAATAAATACAACTCTTTTCATAATTACTAATATTTTTATTGTGATAAAATACTTAATTAAGTGAAGAACTAGTTGAAAAAATTGCTAATGCATTATATTTATTTAAACAGAAATAATGATAAAAATTAAACGAAAAGGAGTGAAAAATTTATTCTACTTAAGATGTATTTACCTTTTAATTAAATGTTTTTCCATCTAAAAAAAGGCTTAATATGCATATGCATAAACAAATTAAATTCTTCTGCCAAATAAATTATGAAATATTAATTAAGAAACTCATATACTAAAGCCCACGCAACTAAATTTCAAAACAAATATTTTTATTTATATATCTCAACGCCTTATATTAACATTATCTTATGACATTTTCAAAAACACTTTTTTTTTTATTTTTAACTTTCAAATATTAAAAAACAGAAAGAATCAAGATATTTTTAGAAACCCAATTTATCTACCCAATTCTTTTTGCAAAAACAGACACATAAAATACACATAATGCATATTTCGAACAACTAGTAATACACCAGACAAAAAAAAAATGAATGTAACGGACATTATTTACGTTTTTATTTTGCTCTGAATACTAGGGGGTGGGGGGAGGGAATGACGATCGGATAAATAAATGCAAGCAGCAGTCGCACAACTCAACTTTCCCTTCTTGTATGCTAATGAGGCGATTCCAGAAAGAAGGCTCGTTAAACAAGCCCTTACTGCCACCTACACCACCCTTTCACTCCAAAGGAGGTCAATGCCCAGAGGATGTATAATTAGACGCCCCGAAAACAATGAAATTTTTACTACAAAGTCGCCAGAGACCTCCCTGGCATGCAAATAGGAAGAAAGGAGACTGGGGAACATTTTAAACGTTCATTTTGTCCCCAACCCATAGATCTACAGCTTCTTTAAAACTTAATAGATGCCAGGAAGGATTTGAAATAAACTTTTATAAGCTCATTTCGTGGGAAAAGTAGGCCATTTTGGAGTTCATTTAACACAATGTCGAACATTCTTGATCTTTAAAATGGTTGGCCATCTTATTTTAAAGATTATTGTAAATGAGGATGGTGTAGTTTCGAACATTTCTATTAAGTTATTTTGAACTTAAGGTACCATAGAATAAAAGTACATCCAAGGTAGATGACCTTTAAATGAAAATGCCAGAGCAGATTATAAATTTGCGTGAATTACTTATTCATTGTTTATTTATTGCGACGGAGTGGCAACCATAAGCTATTGACACAAATTTAATTAAAGAATGTCTTTATTGGCTAGCCGTTTTTTGGTTTGGTTGATTCTTTTCAATAAGGAGTCAACAAACTGGAAATAAATTAAAACTGTAACTGGCTCCCTTCTCATTTTAAAGTGTTTGTTTGTGTAAGATTAAAAAAGTTACATAAAATATTTTTTTCAAGTAGACAATTATTAAATTTTATTATTACGTTTTTATTTTTATTAAAATAAAAGCATATTGATATCATAATATCTAGCTCATTAAGCTAAAATGATGCTGGTAAAAGATCGTAAATTAAATGTAAACTAACATTAACTTAATGTGAGTTGACATCAATTATTTGGCAGATTAGCATTATAATCGGCCGACTCGTGGCTCAGTGGCAACGCGAGTAGCTGATCATTAGGGCTGAGGTTCAATCCGCTAGCGGCTTTGTTATAGGCACTGTTTTCAAAACGTGGAGATTCGAAGTCGTTTGTGATGTTCAGCATCTTGCCTCGTTAGTTGGACTACTTGACGGGAGTTAACAGGGTTTGCTCCCATACGATACGCAAATGCGGGGTAGTTTCCCTACTAAAAGTCCTCCCGAAAGGCACTACCATCATTCTTCAACAACAAGGTATCCAATCAGCCTTCTATCTACGATTGCTCCATCACAACAAAAGCTGCCCCCCCTTTTCCCTCCTTCCATGAGACCACACGAGTTCTTGGACTTGGTCTAGATGTTGCTGTCTACCAAGTGGAATAAGAAAAAAAGTATTATAATCTATATATAATATAAAATAAATAAAATTATTTTTTATTAGTTTATCAGTAGATCATATTTCCGAATCATGTATGCCGTGAATGATCCCCTGCGACGAATGATTAGGGAAGAACAGTTATAGTAACAGTAGTTATCCCACATTTGAATATATTGTGTGGGAGAAAACTCGAAAACTCCCAACAGTCAGTTTGAATGTTTTGTTAGACGTTTAAATATATTGTCTTAATAGAAATTCGGTCTCTTCTTTTCTAAAAGCACACTCCAACAGTGGACTAGAACTTCAATCAACCTGCTCATATTGGACCATATGTTGGACATGAATACAAAAAATGGTATTATGGTTTCCTTTATTTAAAGGTACTGAAAATGAAAGCTTAATGTAAGTATTATATTAGTGATATTTTTTCTGAATCATATAATAATATCTATTATCCCAATTATAAGGCAATACTGAACATACTCTTCAGCATTACCATAGATAATAATAACAATAATAATAATAATACTTGACAATATACAATATAATAATAACTTTGGTAATAAGCTATAATTTGTTGGCGAGCCATTATTTCAGCAAACGGAATCTTAACCGATGGCAGATTAATGTATCAGACAAAGAAAATTCCATTAGAGCCATGGTCGAAGCAAATATCACAAGAGATTATTATCATGGATTGTTTTCCAAATACGGAAAAAACAGAAAAATATAGCGTTAGCGATAGAGTTATATTCTTATATAGTATCTTATTATATGTTTTTATTTTCAATAATAATAAAAATAATTTTATATTAACTTTTTCCGAACTTACAATTCATCTCCTATTATTATTTCAAGTCTTGGGATAGTAATAATTCTTTGGGTTAATTTGTTCCTTGCTGTATAAAAATATTGTTCTATCCCAATGCTAGCTACTTTTAACTTATTTATTATGTTGTCAGGAATACTGATGATTTAAAGTATGTGTTTTTTTTTATCAATTCAGTTATTAATAAAATTTTTGCCACTGTTTCAGCCTTGTGGCTTATGTTGGTGAGCATTAGGGCAGAAGTTCAATCAGTTGGTAGCTTTGTTGCAGGCACTGTTTCAAAAAACGCTTTTGTGATTCAGTTATTAATAAAAATTTTTGCCGGCTTGTGGCTTAGTGGCAATGTGCGTCGCTGGTGAGCATTAGGGCAGAAGTTCAATCAGTTGGTGTCTTTGCTGCCGGCACTGTTTCAAAAAACGAGAAGATTCGATGGCGTTTGTGATGTTCAGCCTCTTGCCTCGAGAGTCGGACTACCTTATGACAGTTTTCCGGGTTTTTACCCATACCATATCCCGAATACGGGGTAGTTATCCGTAAAAGTATTCCCGGAAGGCACTACACTCCTTCAGCGTCACGGAGCCAAGTCAAACTTTTATCTGTAGGTGCTCCATCACAACAGAAGCTGCCCTCCCCTTACCCTCCTTCCATGAGGAGATTACTCATGGGATGTCCGTCTCGCACTGCAGGACACTGAGAATTAGACACAACAACATACTGGTAGATGTTTTTGAATGTGAAGCATTTCTACATGAGGTCATTTGCACACAAACGCAGAGATGTAGTGTATTTCAGCCTTACCAGGGTGGCTATACTACATCCATATTGTGTCACTTTTTTTTTGGATGGATGGAATATGGGAGGAGAGGAGGTTTGAGATTCGTCATCGAGTCCACCATAAGGACATTCCTGCCATTAGATTGTTGTGCCTATCCCCAACGAAAAGAAATACTCTCTCCCCAAACCCTTCCTTTCTTAAGACCACGGATTCCTGGACTTGGTCTAAATGATTCTGTCTACCAAGTGGAAAAAGAAAAAAATAAAATAAAATAAAATAAAAATATTTTTGAAAAGATTTGATAAATGATAAAACAGCTAATGTTTGTGATTTTTTTTTTTTACAATTTAAAGGAGTAAAATATTTACATAATGTATTGCAAAACTTAAAAAAAAAAATTAATTTGTTTTCATATTTATTTTTAATAAAAAACGTTTATTGATGATTTAAAACATTAAATATATATATTTCAGAGTACATTAATTATTTTACGTGAAATTAACACAACGGAAATTTCTAGCGGAAATTTAAAAAAAATTTTTTTTTTTTTTCAAAATAGTTTTAATAAGTGCTTGTTTGCTTCAGATATATATCACAAAATATTTACTAGTAAGAATTGTAGAGCATTTTTTATTTTCTTATGATACAGTTTTCAAAATGAATACACTTTAAATTTAAAGACTCCCGCACATACAATTTTACGTGTATTTTGAACAACAGTTTAGGTAGTAAACAAAGTAGGTCATTTTCAGAAATTCAACAAGATAAACCAAAATTAGAATTGAAGATTTTAACTACTGATAAGATAGTAAGAATATGGCTCATCATTTAAGGAAACTCCACTAGAAAGTGGATTTCTGGGAAAATAAAGCAAAAATTAACATCTAAATGCAGACTATTTCCAGAAAAGTTTTTAATCAGCATCTACAATCAAGATTAATAGCTGTTATCATCCCTAAAAGTCTAAATCCAATTTTTATCGATAGATAAAATGACCTTTTTAAATTCCTTATATGACCTCAATACATATAATATAGATAAACAACTGTTAAAAGTTGTCTATCAAAAACTAGAATATTTGCTGTTGGAAATCATCTGAATAAATACAGCATGTTTTAAATCCCGCGAAATCTTACAGAATAGATAAACGGAAATCGTTAGAATCTTGCAGAATCTGTGTTTACTGAATTCAAACAGTCTTTTCTCAAAAGTCATATGACAAAAGTTTTCATTTCGCAGCTATAAAATGATTTTTCGTGAATCCAAAGTTCAGTTCTTTATTCGGAGAACTTGAATTTTAGTTTCTGTTTGTTTGAATGTTAAGGCTGTAAATAACATTGACACAACATTTCTTTGACGATGTAAGCAAATATTTTAAAAGCCTCAGAACTCAGTTCTACGTAAATAAACGATATGTTTAATCCTAAATATTAAAGTTGAGTCAGGAAATTTTTATTTTTTATTTTGTAAGTACACTCGTGTCTCAGTTGTAAACTAGACTAGATGAAAGTTCGATTGCCGCTGATGGCGATTATTCCTATCACATTCACTTCTTTCAGAAATGGAATAGTATAAATGGGGATTAAATACTATGGAAAAGGTATCGTTTCGACAGTCTAATAGCTTGGTTGAAACCTGGATGATTACTAGCCTAGATCAAAGTTCGATTTCCGCTAATGGCGATTATTCTTATCACATTTACTTCTTTAAAAAATGAAAAGGATTAAATTGGGATTAAATACTTTGCGAAATGTATCGTACCAAAATGTATCGTACCGATTGCTTGATTGACAGCCTAGATAATTGCTAGCCTAGATGAGAGTTCCATTTCCGCTAATGGCCATTATTCTTATCATATTTACTTCCTTCAGAAATGGAAAGGATTAAATACTTTGCAAAATGTATCGTACCGACCGTCTAATAGCGTGATTGGCAGCTTAGATGATTACTAGCCTAGATCAAAGTTCGATTTCCGCTAACGGCGATTATTCTTATCACATTTACTTCTTTCAAAAATGGAAAGGATTAAATACTTTGCAAAATGTATCGTACCTACAATCTGATTGCTTGATTGACAGCCTAGTTGATTGCTAGCCTAGATGGGAGTTCCATTTTCTCTAATGGCGATTATTCTTATCACATTCACTTCTTTCAGAAATGGAATAGTATAAATGGGGATTAAATACTTTTGAAAATGTATCGTACCGACAGTCAAATTGATTTGTTTAATTTTTCGGGATTCTTTCTCCAGTAAAAATATGAGAGCAATTACCACAATATATCCTCTCGAAAACTATTATTTTCAACATCAATCTTAAAAATAAAATTAGCATACCGAAGTTGTGTTGAACTTTATAGTGATCAAAAAATTAACAAGTTCATAAGCCTTACACACACAACGTAAATTGCCAGTAATTTAAAAAAAAGAAAATATTTTAGTTCATGGAATGCTGATTAATATTAAAGATTTTTAATCTGAATCAGAAATATTTTCAGATATTAAAATAATTTAATTTGATTTTGCTTAATCATCACATTGGTCAATTTTAATTTAAAAACAACACTAAATATTTAAAGTAGTCTTTCAAATTATTCCTATCAACTACTTATTTACTGCAACTTTAAAGCTTTTTATAAGTTGCTACTTTAAAAAACACATTTGTAAGTAGATTAATTATGGTATAACCAAACAAAAAAAATCTTATCAAACTCGATTGGCCATCAGGCCGCCTTAAAAATGTATGGTCATTTATAAAATGGACAATTTTAAATATACTATTCTATTATTCATTATAGGAACTAAGAATGCCATATTAAATAAAAGCACGTATGGTTACAACACATTCAAGTTAAAATGAAGTTCGGTTTAATAATTACAGCCTATTCAAGTTAAAATGTAGTACGTTGTAATAATTAATAGTTCAAATATTATGTATGTTTAGAAATAGTTGAAGAATATTGATAAGTAGTTTAACACATTGAATATGAATATATTGTTAAGTTGTGCGTGTATTATTATGCATAAATTACTTAAAGTATTTTCAGAACTATGCTATTCAATATGTAGGCTTTTCTGTAATATATAATATTTAACGCACCGAATTTACATGCTTGTAATGTTTTAGTTACAAACATATGATAATTTTCCGATAATAAATTCTTGTCTGTGTAGAATCAAAATATTTTGTACACTTTTATGCTAATACTAGAGAAACTGTTACAAATAATCCAACTGAATTTTAGCAAATGATGTTAAATTAACATACATTATCTTAACTTCTTATTTTTGGCAAAAAATGTGAGATGTTGGATAATAACACTTCATGTAAAGTACTAAACAATGAACAACTTATAACAAAGATGTTGGCATTCATGCCTTTCAAAGTATCTATTTATTAGGAAAAAAATGCAATTAAAGTTTTTTGATAGAGAAAGTAGCATTTTTCAGCAGTATATCATTTTGGGGTTTTAAAACTTAAAGATAATATACAAACGAATATTAAAAAATTTTTATACACTTTTATTATTATTTTAAGGAATAATCAAAGTTATAAGATATTCTTCGCATCATTATTAAAAGATTAATTATAAATCAAAGATTGAAATCTGTGATGATAATTCTACTTTTAATCTTGAAAAACTTTAAACCTTGACCTTTCAGTCTTCAAAAATGTTAGAAATTCATCTTTAAACTTACATAATTAATTTTTACTCATAATTGATTTAACATAATCTGATTATGTCAATTATGTCAATATCCTAAGCTCTTTTAATACTGACGATGCGAAATCCAACATTAAATAAATTAATTTTTTTATGCATTCGCTAATAAAGTTTTCAAATCTTTTTATAATGTTGTATAATGAAAGCTTCCCAGATTGCGAGAAGAAAAAAACATATTGGTTTTTTTTTAAATATAAAGGTCGTTTTTTTTTTTTTTTTTTAAACAATTTTGCAGATTTTATTGTCTTTATTTTTCAATTATTCTCACAGATGCCACAACCAGTTTAAAAATATATATAAAGCTATTATTTTATTCTAAACTATGTCTGTATGTTTTTTTTTTCTTATCCCACTTGGTAGATAGCAATATCTAGACCAAGTCTAAGAACCCGTGTGGTTACACAGAGGGAGGGAAAGGGGGGCATCATCTGTTGTCAAACCACTCGGAGGTAGAAGTCTGACTTGCCTCCGCGTCGCTGAAAAAGGAAGGCATTGCCTTCCGGGAGAACTTTTAAGGGTGAATAATCCCGCATTTGAGTACCCTATGGGAGAAAAATTCTGAAAACTCCCACCAGTTATTCCAACTACCAAGGTAAGACGCTGAACATCACAAACGCCATCAAATCTCTTCGTTTCTGTAACAGTGTCTACAACAAAGGCGTCAATGGATTGAACCTCCGTCATAATGCTCAACAGCGGCGCTCGTTGCCACTGAACCACGAGTAAAGTATATATAAAAATATAATTCGCTTTTACATAAATTGCTTTAAATAATTTCATGCATCAGAAAAATAATTAATTTCAACTGCCGTTGCTTTTTCACAATTTTGTAATTAGCATAAAATAAATATATTTTTATTTTTCAATTAAAGCATAAAATTATATTTTATTTATTTCCTTCAAGTGAAAACAGGTTTGATTCTTAATGGATTAAGAATAATAAATAAGTGTATAAAACAAATATGTCCTTCAATTAATAATATTACTCATGCAACTAAAATGTACTTGTCTCTTTATAAATTTATATATAAAAAAATCAAGCAATCCTCTAAATAATTGAAACATGGAGATATACTTAGATATTGGGGATTTGGGGCATTTAATATTCATTATAATAAACTATTCACAAAGTGCTTAAAATATTGTATAATCGAGTCTTTCAGAGCGAACGCGCCTAAATAAATTCATTAATGAAGACCCAGGTCTATATATACACCTCCTACTCATTCCTTTAGACGTCACACATAAAGAGTGAAGAATTATAAGATTCATTTTCCGCTCACATCTTATCTCTACGGAGAATGAAGCAGTTAATCCTTTTACTCTTCGCATTTCATCAAGATTCTCAGAAATTTTAGTTGACAAAAGCCTTTTAATCTATTTAATCAAGGTTAAGCTTTTGGATTCGCCAACTTGCGAATTAACAAAAATACATGGTGATAGTTTCAAATGTACACAATTTATGCTCGGTATATCCGTTTGAAAAAGGGATCTACAATCTTGAAAGCGTTTTCTAATTATTCAGTTTAGAATATCAAGAATAACAATTGGGATAAATAAATCATAATTGAGAAAAGTAATTTTTCGTGTAAAATGTATTCAGTAAATCTGCCCTTGATAAAAGGTCATATTGCTCTATTTTAGGGTAAATACATATATTATGTAGCTTCTAAAGATATATAACAAAAATTAATAAAGAAAAGAGATAAATCGGAGAATTTTTAAAATATAGTCAATTTGAATAACAAAGCCATGAGAGCAGTATTCGCTTGACATACATATTTATATGTGTCCTAGTTAGTCCTATCAAAATAAATTGTCAACAATACAAAAATAGAAAAAAAAAATGAAAATAAATTTATTCAAAATCCAAATCGCGTATAATTTACTTGGGGATCATAACGTCAGCTTTTTTTATCTGTCTCTGTGAAGGTTTCAACGTTAGCTCTGTCTGCCCACCCTTTAATGTTTGTGCATGTCAAACGATTTATCTTTCGTCAACACAAAAATTAACAAAAAGAAATTTAAGAAAAATCTCATGCAATTTTTTATAGCCAGGAATTTTTTATTTGTGGGATAATTGTTAAGTATAGCAATAATATTAAATAATGAATTTTAGTTTTTTGAAGAAAAATACATTAAATATTTTTCGAATGCAAATAATAAATATCAAAATAATATTGAAATTATCTGCCTAAAAAGGCGAAACATATTAAAATGAAGGGGTAAAAGGCCAATTGTTGTTCATATCTATAATTAGACCAAATCGTTATAGAAGCAAACGAAATGTGTTTTTAGATAAATAGTGCAAACAATTAATAGTGTCACAGATTCAGTTTTAATTGTGGTTCCTTATCTAAATCAAACAATATGTTTAAAAGGTTATAACCGCAGGAAAACCTATACTCAAATTATAGCAGCTTTAATAAAAATTAAAAATCAACTTGAAGAGAATAAAAGAGCAAAAATATTTTATCATTACATTTCTTAGAAATGTCTCTCAAGCCAGCTTGAAAGAGCCAAACACAATTACTTCGAAAAAAAAAATGTTCAAAAATAAATTTTTTGGACTACTTAAAATATTGATCACAGAATCCAAAACATATTTTAAAATTAGATAATATAAATAGCAATAAATAAAATTAATAATATGCTGGATATATATTGAGATGTTTGTGAAGATACCTTTTAAAACAATAATTTACTAACAGAAAAAAAAATTATAATGTAGGCTTGTTAAAAAAACTATAAATTTTTTATATGATTGTATAAGGGAGAAACGAACTTCAAAAACTATTCATTTTTTAATGCATTATTTACGCATTAATAAATGTAACAACAAAAATAGTACTTGATTGGCCTTTTGTTTAAAAAAAATAACATAAATTTGTAATTTTTGAGAAAAGTAATTAATTATTAAGTGTTCCTGACGTTAAATTAAATGCGATTATAAAGGTTTTAACACTCTATATATAATACCTGCCAATTACTGACATAAATGTTGCCAAATTTCCTAAGTAAACTTAATAACTGAATTCTATTACATGAATTGATTTTGAAAATTAATTATTCTATCTTAGTTGAAGTTAATTTTTAATTTAAATGTTTATAATTTATCAAACAATTTTTTTTAATATATATGTACGTCATATTGTTAGTTTAAGGATATTGGTTAAATTATAGAATAAACTAATTGTATTTTTATCTTTTAATTATAGAATTTTTTAAAAATTAGATTACAAAATACATAACTTAATTTAACAGACCATAATCCACTACATATTTTAGATATATATATTAAAGACTTTAAAATTCTAATTTATGCCCTAGTCAATGAGATGAATATCAGAAGTAATTAGATTGTTATTGATCTGAATATTTTTAGATGCTTCTTTGGTCACGGTATCTATAATAAACTTCCGTTAACGGCAATTTGTATTTGAAATTAGGAAATAAATTGCAGCATAGAAATTAACAATGGAATGATTAATTTCAAAAAAGCGTTAAAAATAAAAAATATATAGAGCAATTTATCTGCCATAGTCTGTACGATGTAAATTATAGTTGTAAGCTTTTTTATCTTAACGGGTGTTATATGTAAAGGCTTTTTGTATGTCTATATTTGCTATGGGAAAAACAATTGTGGTTATTTTTGAAAGAGGTTTTAAAAGGAGTTTTGTCAAAAGTGGGATGTTGCAAGTCGAAAGTGAAAAAAAATAAAAAGGACTCTGTCTGTGCTTTCTAGTTCACTCCTTGTCGATTCACCTTTGGTTTTTGTGTTTATGTGATGTGTTCTTTATATATCTATATATATATAGAACAATTTATTGTCAGGCATATAAGATCTGTCATATATATATTCTTTATATAGATCAAATAAATGACAGATTGATTTTTCTATATATTTTATATTACCTATATATTTTATATTATATATATATATATATTATATATATTATATTATATATATATATATATATATATATATATTATATTATATTATCTATGTATATATATATTATATATATATATATATTATATTATATTATCTATATAAAGAAAACATGTTTAGTTTTGAGCACACAAAGGTTTTTGTGTTGTTGTAAAAAAACCAAAGGTGAAAGCACAGAGTTCTCCGATTTGTTTCACTTTCGATTTGCAGCACCCCGTTTTTGAGAAAATTCCTTTTAAAACCCCCTCTCAAAGATAACCACATTTTTTTCCAGATTGCAAATGTAGACATATAAATAACATTTTAATATAACACGCGTTCGGTAAAAAAGTTCTGAACTATAATTTATGTTGTAAAGACACATCTTTGAGAAATAACGTTGCATGTAGCTACAAGACTAAAAGGTTTTCTACGTTCCTTGACGCAGAATCTGGCGATATTGTCACCGGCGACATTAGAAATGTTGATGGCTTGAATCGTGGAGATATTTTTACTAAAGGAAAAATATCTCCAAAAATCTAATAAAATTCATGCCAACTTTCAAACTTAATATTAAATCTCCTTTATAAAAGATATTAAACAACACAGACACGTTCTGCTTGAAATTATTTGTTTCCTCTTCTATTCTCATTGATCTAGTGGAACATCTATAAACAAATAAAAAATTGCATTCTAACCAATTCTGCTTTTCTACTGCCTTTTATGATTACACTTCACTAATAAAAGCAATAAAAACAATCTCCGAAAAAAAATTATTCTTACACAATTTGATTAAGCCTCTAATCACTATGTCTTTATCTATATGCTACATTACCTCAATTTGCTTGACAAAAACCTTTGTTAATGTAGATGGCAATACAGAGACAGTTATCTTTATGACATAAGCAAGGTCTGCACCGCTGTTACTCATTTAGAATACTCAGGGAGCACGTGTATCTTGAAGAAAAATTTATTATTACACCATTTGGTTAAGCCTCTAATAATTATGAATTTATCTATAAGTCATGTTACATCAATTTATTAACCAAAGATCTTAATTCTTCTGAACCTGTGGTACAGAGCGCTAGCCACTAGGCCATCAGATACATAGACAAAAACTCTTAATCTGACTACCATATTAAAACATTTCTTAATCTGATCATTTACTTTTAACAAATGTTTTTAAAATTAGAAACCATTCCATCAAATCTCCTTATATAACAATATATAAAAATTTCCCAAAATTTCCATAGTTTTTATTATTTGTGTTACTTTATCTTTACATATGGATAAACCAGATGCTATTTTGTATTCTTGATATTATTTCTAATGTTCTCGTGACAGATTCATACACATTGATTACTAATAATAATAAACATGTTTACAAATTTTTAAATGACTCTTCAAACAATATATCTTGTATAGATAACTTTGATTTTATAGATCTCTTTACCAGCTATCATCCTTAAAAGCCTCCAGGTTATTTTTAAACTCGCTGAACTACGACTATCATAATATTCTAAAAGTGATCTTCGATTAATGGATGAAACTCTGTAATCTATGTATTTTTAATAAAAACACCTACAATAATGAGAATCTTTACATCCAAATTCAAGATATTACACAAGAAACTAAATATTTATCAATTCCACTTTATATTTATTACACTGCTTCGAAAAAAAACTTCTCTAATACAAAATATGCTTTTAAGTGTATGGATGCTGTAATTGTTTTTAACCATCCAAATCTGTCATGATATTTATACAGAATTTATTTTAAAAAGTCAATATAAATACCCTTCAAGCAAATTATTGCTATATATACATTAACATTCATAACTCGTCACAAATTAATATATTTGACAAAAAAATTCACTATCAACAGACTTACTACCGGAAACACAATATCAGTATCAAAATACATTGCAATGTCATCATTAATCAGCTGTTTAAAATTAATTCCATTTGTAACCACATTATTTTTAAACAGCAACAAAGAAAAGAACTTAAGATAACATTTTTGAAAAAGTGGTCGCCCAGAAACATTTCTTCGACAATAAATTTTCAATCTATAGTTTCCAAACTTATTAATGTTTTTAAAAAATTCCCCATAGATTTTTTCGTAAATTCTCCACACCGTTGATGTTTTCTCACATTTCTTTCGAAAAATAGCAAATAACTCCATTACTTTCTACACCATCATTCTACTTTCCCACGCTGCTAATTAGCGGTACCCGCAGTGGGCAATATATCATTCCAGTCAGATACTCCCCGTATAGAAATTATTGATCTTAGATGGTCAACCAATCATTCGCTTAATGCCTATGCTATTATAAACGATCACGATATTCAATCACGAAACTCGATTTTTACTTTATAAAATAGGTTACACTGCCAAATAGTTTTTCTTCTATCGTATACCTTACTGACTCTAATACAAGGTTATTCTGTCTGCTCCAATATTAGATATGTCTTTGAGTTGAACCCAACCCTCTAGCGAGCAGAAATAACATGGTTTATAATATCCTGTGGGTACGTATTCCTTGGTAAAGCTATCATCAGAATGTTAGAATTAAATTTGCAGGTTATATTTGATTTTACCAATTTCTTTTAGATTTTCAATGGATTTGCTAAACAACGTTTCATAAACTGTTTTTTTTTTTTTTTTATTTACTTATTTATTTTTTTTAATGTTTTTGTATAAATTCGTGTATTCTTTTATTTCTGTCATATATATATATATATATATACAATCATATATATATATATATATATGATTGTCTTTGTTTCATTTGAAAAATAATATTAAATTGAAGATCTTAACAGTCATATTTAGACATGTTTCAAGAATTACATTTAGATATTTCTGTAAATAGCAAATTAAAGCATAACGCATAAATTTTATAAGTGTTAAATATTAAAAAATTGTTTGCTGAATTTTTAAAATATTTTTCAATTTCAGATATTTTACAATACATCTCTGATGCTATGCAAAAAATTGTGCTAAACGAGCATTATGCTTCCATGCATACACTTCAAATTGCTTATTTATATATCTAATGTAAGTTATTATTTAAAAAATATAGTACAATTTATGAGTTAGAACGCAAGTTTTTAAAGTTTCTTTCAATGTCTCAATGTTAAAGATTATTTTTTGTCTCGACATAATGATATTCATTCATGATTTAGTTTATATAATTACACATTTCTAGTACAGAGACCAGGAAACTTTTACATGGTACTAGTGTTTCCAATTTTAATGTTATTTCCGCCATTACATCATCTTCGCAACACTACTCTATATCACGCATCAGAGAATCATCTCCAACAGCGCAGAAAATTGGAAGATGCAATAGTTTTTTTTTATTATTATTTTTGCAGAAAAACAAAAATATACAGTACTAGAAAAGTACTTTCTAACAAAGTACAGAGGGAAAAGTTTATACACTTCAATTAAAGTTTTTAACTTTTTAAAATTATCTAATCGAGAAATTCAAGACATCATATTATTTTTTTTTTCTTTCAGTAGATAACTTAGAACAGATGTTTATTTTTATGATTCATTGCAGACGGTGGAGAAATATCTTTCAGAATTTATTCGTGCTTGATTTTTTTTTTTCTGTTAGACAGCAGACATTGAAAAGTCTGCTTTACTTTCTAAAGTAAAAAATTAAATAAATTACATGATTTTCGATTTCTTTTACTGCTTGTTCACTTTGGAATCTGATGTGAAGGTTAAGAGAATTTTATAAGAATATCGATCCCCTTTTTTGAAGTTTTTATTTTTTTATCTGCCCAAATTTTCTTCTACATATGTATCGTCTCTTCTTACTACATCATTCATTTGAGTAGTTTATTTTCAGAAATATCCAGACAGAATAATATACAGACTGAAATACTGGTCAGTGCGTGTTTTCTTTTCTGTCTTTTTCTTTTTTGCAGTTGATTATGTTCCTAATAAAGTAATTTTTTTAAGAGAGCGCCTTGCAAATAAATATCTGATTTCATGTCTGCATTTTACCATAAATAATTAAGAAAATAGATATTGCTGACATTTTTGTTCTCCAACAAAATCAATACACGCCAGAATGTCTCACCCAGAGATAATGCATGCAGCTAGCATCACAACCTACGAAAGGTGCAAATTAGGTTATAAATCCACATGTGGCGAGCGTTGTAAGCATTGCATTAAAAAATAATGAGACTCGACGCGAATGTAGAATGTATAAGTTTTTCTCAAACTGCCCAGTATGATTTATCCTTATTTTTTCCCATGCAATGCGCAAGTGTGGGTTAATTAACCATAAAAGTCCTGTTGGATGTTCCATGGTATACATAAATGAAATACAAGAATCTCATTGTTAAATGTACATATAAATAACAAATATAATAATATATCAAAAATCACTGCATTTTTTCAATATCACTGCATTTTTATAATTTTTAATAATAAAAAATATTTTGTAAAATATTTGTAAAATTATCAGTTGTTGCACATTTCACGATTTTTAACAGAAAAAATAGCATTTTAGGAAAAAGTCTAATAGAAATATATGAAATTAATTTTTAAATCATCTTATCATCATCATCATCTTTGGGCCAACAACCCCATTGTGGGCCAAGGCCATCTACCTACTGGCAGATTACGAGACGAGAAATGTTTTTCCTTTTACGGGGTAGGGTTGTTAGATCTACGTCCAACGCTCAACAGACATATTGGGCCGGAACCTACGGTTTAAAGTGGATTCCGAATCACTACAAACATTCCTGGCACCGCTGGAACTCGAACCAGAAACGTGTATCGCCGAGGCCCAGAGAGCTAGTCACTCGTCCATCAGCCCCAAATCATTTTAAACTACATTTAAAATAATACGCCATTACATAATGAAAAACTTGTATCCTTTGGATAAAAATCCATCATCCAAACAATCGTTCATTTAATGTAATAATTTCCACACTAAACTTTCTTTTGTAGAAAAACAGATGTTAAAATCTATTAGCATAATGAAGAATAATCAAAATTATTCCACTTTATAGACTTTTACGATTATTTATTTTTAATGTAAACGATAATTACTTTTTAAAAAAATTATGCGATCAATTTAAAATAAAATTATCAACATTCTCTATTTGAAGTCCGACAAATTTTATTTTCTACGGTAAGAAGGAGACAAAGTAAAAAGTATTAAAGGGGAAAAAACGCATCTAATAAATGGAGTATACCTGGGTAATAATAATAATTAAGAGTTTTTAAAGCTAAAAAAAGTGGTCTTCGAAAAAAAAACTTCTGATCTGTGTAGCCATAAAACGACTACCTAGGTTTAATTAAATTGTTGGTACCGTTTCTCTCCCCTGGTTTCGTAGTGGAATTCGTGTTAAAAGTAGTATAAGAATTATAGAGGCAGAAAATTTTCTTATGATGAAAAAAAAAACAAGCATTTAGGTTTTAATTACCTGCCTGCACTTTCAAGCAATTAATATAGTTGAGGTAAATAAAAATTATTTGTCGTATAATGCATTATTAATATGAACTATTAAAGTGTTTTCATTTTGTGTATGGTTAGAAGAAGGCTTTGCAAATTTTTTTTCTAGGTTTAATAATAATTAATAAAAAAAAAAATACTTTACTTATATAAACTTTTATATCCATATTATAAATTCACTAATACAAATATATAGCTATAAAAAATGCACTCTACAAAAAATGAGTTTAAATTTCTTTTGCTTCTTCAATGGCGCAACAGCCCCATGGTGGGCCAAGGCTGTCCGCCAGCTGGTAGATTTCGAGATAGATGTTTCCCTTTTTAAGGGGTAGGGTCATCAGCCATATGCCTAACTCTCTACGAACATATTAGACCGGGCTTACGTGGATTCCGAACCACTACAGACATCCATGGCATCGCCGAAACTCGAACCTGAAACCTTCGGCACCGATTGCCAGAACGCTAATTGAGGACTATCACGACCATTTCTTTTGTTATTTATTATTAATACATTTTTCTTTAAAAATTAAAATAGTAAAGTTAGTAAAATAATAAAAAAATTATAAAATACTAAATAGTTAGTAAAATAATATAAATAAATAGTAATATTTCTGTGGTCAATCAATACGAAGATTTACAAACATTGCAATCTGGATAAATACTGGATACCAAGCCTCGGGTAATTTTTAGGCAAGAAGTCGATCTTAAATCTGTTGCTGTTCTCGCTTTCAAAAGATTCATCTTTTTTTTTTTAAAAAAAAATACAATAGCTCTAAAAAATAGTAATACCGGTAATCTTTAATTTGATATGAAATTCTGTTGTAATATACACAGTCCAGTCACATTAATGTGACCACCACATACTTTCGACGTCAACGTTAAATAGCCAATCACAAAAGGCAGATGGCAGGACATTGCAGTGGAGTGTATATAAAAAATTCCACGTAATACCACTTAAATACCACATTCCACTTAAAGCCAGACTATACAAGAGTGTATATTCTGGCTTTTGACTGGTGGTCACATTAATGTGACTGGACTGCGTATTTGTCACGCATTGCAGTCACCACTTTCAAACACGAGAATATTAGTGATTGGGACAGCATGTATAAATATCTCGTATCCACAATAGGGTGTTTGGTGGGAGTTTCCTTTAATTTTTTTCTTATAAAACTCGAAAGCATAGAGCATTCATTCCTGAAAGTATTCCCGAAAGACAATGGCCTTTCTCCATCTGATCATTTGAATTACGCTGAAGTGGAAAACAAGCATATATACCGATATGCAAAAGAGGAAAAAGTTCTTCATAGGTTGAGATTGGTGGACATCTATGAGTTCTTTTAATATCTTATTTATTTTATTTCATTATTGTGTTTTATGAATTACATAGCTATTTAACTTAAAATTATTTCCAAAATATTTTTTTACATAGACATTTAGAAATTATTTACTACACACCATTGAATGCAAGTTACCGAAAAAGAGAAAAAAAAACAATGTTTATTAAAAATTCAAGCTTATTCCAGACTTAAATTCCTTAAACTACCGAATACAGTAAAAGCATAAACAAAAGTTATTTCTATTTTAAAAACTTATTGTTTTTAAAACAACTAATTTATTAAACGACTTGCACTTTACATAATCACAGTGCTATTATTGTAACTCATTTAAACGATATATTTCTCAGCATTCCTTTCTTATATATACATTTAGAATTAATCAAATTTGGATTAAAAAAATTAATCTTCTAATATTGGTAATTTTTTCAGATATTACAACCCCGTATTATTTAATATTTTTCTATAAATTTGCACTTGCATATAGCTACAAAAATTTTTGACGATAATTTTTGCACATTATAAGAGCAAATAATCATACAAAGAGATGATTATTTGCTCTTATAATGTTTTTAATCATTTTTTAGTTTTCTAGAATCTAGAGAATACATTATATATAAATTTAATCTAGAGTCTAGCACATAAACCTACCAATGGGATGCCAAATGCAATACTGAAATGTTTTTGCAATTTTTCTATAAATTTATACTTGCACACAATTACATTTTTTTTTAATAATAATTATTTTTGAACATTATAAGAGCAAATAATCATGAAACGAGAATTTATCAAAAACATTTTTTAATTCCAGGTTTTTCAGATTTTAAAGAAATAAGAAACATACATTATTATATACGTAAAAGTTTAATCTAGAGTCTAAAAATGTTTTTTCGTGATAAATTCTAGAAGCGATTTAAATTTGATTTTTCGTGGTTTTTCTTTAAATTTATTCTTGCACACAATTAAAAAACTTTTAACAATAATTTTTGAACGATATAAGAGCCAATAATCCTAAAAAGGGAATTTATCATAAACATTTTTTTAGAATCTAGAGAATTGAGAAATATACATTATAAATAAGTTTAGTTTGGAGTCTAGAAACGCATTTTAACTACCAATGGGATGTCAAATGCAACATAAAACTTTTTCGTGATTTTTCTATAAATTTGTACTTGCACACAATTACAAAAATATTTAACGTTATAAGAGCAAATAATCAAAAACGAGAATTTATCAAAACATTTTCTTTAATTTTCCAGATTCTAGAGAATTAAAAAATATACATTATACATAAATTTAGTCTAGAGTCTAGAAATGTATATAAACTACCAATGGGTTGTTAAATGCAATACAAACATTTTTTCTTGATTTTTCTATTAAATTTTATAATTACAAAAGTTTTTAACGATAATTTTTTAACATTATAAGCACAATTATTCATTAAACGAGAATTTATCATAAACACTTTTTTAGAATTTAAAGAATTGAGAAATATACGTTATATATAAGTTTAGTCTAGAGTCTAGAAATGATTTAAATTTAATTTTTCATGATTTTTCTTTAAATTTATACCTGCACACAATTACAAAAATTTTTAATAATAATTTTTGAACGTTATAAGAGCAAATATTCATAAAACGAAAATTTATCATAAATATTTTTTTAGAATCTAGAGAATTGAGAAATATACGTTTAGTCTAGAATCCAGCAAAGTATACAAACCACCTATGGCATGTCAAATGCAACACTAAAATTGAATGCACTGTTGCATGAACACTGTTTTCTTGTGTCTATTTTACGGATGCTGGAGTGTCAGACGCATTTCCATGCTCGAAAACTTCCAGAAAGAGACTTCTCAAGCACTGGGAAAACAACATCTCCGGAATAGAAACCGAGATTTGGAATACATAGTATCTATTTCCTTTCCTTCGGTATACATAGCAGTACAAAAGAGGAAAAAAATCAATGCATTCTGTAAGTAGCTTAAAACCAAACAAAAAAAAAACGAATTCTTCTATGTCGTCGTATATTTTTCTACCTGAATTTACAATTTTGTAATTTGAAATTTAAAAATTTTAAGTATTTTTTTCTTTGGTACTTGATATGCATTAACAAGTTTCATGTTATAAATATTATTATTTAGTACAAGATCACATGATTAGAACAGTCATTTGATTTTATTTCTCTGGGTTACATATTTTTTTCATGCGATATTCTTGTAATTTTTTTTTATCCTTTTTTTTATCAGTTATATTAATCAATGCCTTTGTATCTTGTGTAAAAAATACCCAATGTACTATTTTTTTCTACATTGTTTGATTTTTTTTTTTTTTTTTTTTTTTACATTTATTGTCATATGACAATCAAATAAATGTCTGTGCTATTAATTTATTCAGCAAGCTAGCTATAAATTTAAAAAAATTCATCATAACAAATTTAATAATAATAATATATAACAATTAAAATAAATAATATTTAACAATTAAAATTGTTTTTATTAATAATAGGCATTTATATTTTTTTACATCCAGGGTAAAAGAATCAATATGTATAAAGTAGAAATTTTAAATTGTTTTCTATTTTTACATTGTTATCAAATGACAATTAGCAAATGCATGTGTTGTTAATTTATTCTAGCAAGAGAGCTGTAAATCATCATAAAGAAATCATCATACTAATAAAAATATTTGCTTATTTATATTTAATAATATTAATAACTATTAATTCATTTAATAATTATTATTATTAATTCATTTAATAATTATTATTATTAATTTATTTAATAATATTTATTTATTCATTTTAATATTTATTTTTTTGTCTACATGCAAGTTAAAAAAATCAATATGTAGATTCTAGAAATTTCAAATGTTTTTTTTCTTATATTTTTACATTTGTTGTCATATGACAATTAACAAATATTTATGTTATTAATTTATTCAAGCTGTAAATTTCTAAAAAATATTAATTCAGCTGTAAATTTCTAAAAAATATTAATTCAGCTGTAAATATCTAAAAAAAACATAGCAATAAAAAAAAGATCTTATTAAAAATTAGTATTTTTTTTCTAGTATTTATTTTTTATTTATTTATTTTTTTTTTTTGCAAGGTACAAAAATCAATATGTAGATATTAGAAATTTTAATAAATTTTCGTAAGTCATGACAAAAAAAAAAAGAATTACATGTTAGAAAATTTTAATGAAATAGTTACAAATCTCAAACTTTTTATTAAAATATTTGCATAATTTTCTGTACAAGAAAAGATAGACTTGTAAATAATTTTACAATAAAAAAAATCACACATAATTGTTTGATATATAGATTTTAAATTTAATCAAAATTCAAAACATCCTCGCGAATATGAAAACTAATAGAAAATTAAGTAAATAGTAAAAATAAATAAACAGATTTGATTGAAATGCTAAAAACTAAATTATACACAGAAACTTGGAAGCTTAAGTTTTAGAAAATTTTAAAGAGAAAATAAACTAAATATGTTTACTTGCACGGTTAAAAATTTAAATTTTCCCGAATCGGGAATATTTCATATTTAATATAAGCAACCACGAAATACTAAATACAAAAATATGTTCCTACACATATGTTATGCAGAATAACAAAATAAATAAAAAGAGTTTATTAAAATTTAAGCTTTTAGAATTCATAACTAATTTTCATGTAAATTACTTATTTTTAAGTCAGTATTATATGGTTCAACAAAACATTATAGTTACAGAATATTTTTCATTATTAAAGTTTGAAAGATTCTCTTTTAGAATTTTCGTTTATATATAAATATTGAACCAGCATATAAATGAAAATAAACAAGTTGTTACTAGAACTAATCAATTTTATTCCTATAAAAAAATGTTTCTTTCAAAAGAAAATTTTTTGATTTTTACAATTTTTATTTCGTGTCGTATATCTCAATCATAATTTTTTTTGTTTTGTTTTTGCCACATAAGAAACTGTTATGTTTTTATATCTTTTCTTAAGAATAAAAAAATTGTTTGCCATTGAATATTTTAATAAAAACATTCATATTTCGCAAAATCAATTTTTTTCCCTCTGATATTATTACATTTGTGGTAATATAAAAAGAATTCATTTTGTATTTCAGAAATGAGTGCCATGCATGGTTACATGTAAATAAATATTGGAATTGATTTTCACTTCCTGGTACAAAGCAAATATTTAATTTTTGTAAAAGCTATTAATTTAATGAAAAAGTTATTAATCTTATATCTCAAGAATTTTACAAATATTTTAAAGAATCATCAGAATATTTTAAGATTATTAAAAATAAAACAGTAATCCTATGAAATAAAAAATACATGTAACTAATATTTTGTTTGTTACTACCTAAACATTCAAATTTTAGAAAATATTATTAATATTAAATATAACTAATATAATTAAACTTAAAATATGGCAGGTAAATTTATTATTCTAAAATAAATAAGATCTAGAAATGTAGCGATAATAAATTAAAAGTACTTCAATTAAATTTAGTTTTAAAATATCTTCAACGAAATTTAGTTTGGGCTATATAACGTACACCTGAATTTTGTTTAAAGGAAATTTATTAATTTTGATAAAGTAAATTCAAAAGTCTAAGAAAGATGAGAGATTTGAAATCTATGAAGCATAAATATAAATTTTATAATTGTTGTAGACTTATTTTATTACAAAGCGCATCATAAAATTGGTATTTTAATAACAAATAAAGTATTAATAGTAATATAAATAAATGACATGATTCATTCAAGAATAACAATATAACATTCAGTACATAAATATACCATTTTGATTCTCGGAATATTTTATTTATTTTATTCTTTATATTTTATTTTTCGAAACAATTTATTTTTTAAAAATGCAAAATGGCTTTATTTATTCAGCAATTTTTTCTTTACATTTTCACTAATGAAACTTATTTTATAATACAGTTAGTATAAATATTTCTTTATTATTAACGAACCAATTTTAAATATCACAATAAAATTGAAGCTCAATGTTTTAAAACTAGAAAAATATCGAACAATATAACAAAAATATTTATGATTAAATGTCAGTTCGATTTTCATTTTTGCTTATGAAGCTTATTTAAAATAAGCATTGTTATGATCAAAAGTATTCTTTATTTTCAGCAATGTGTTTTCTGTAATCTTTCGATATAGATTGTATTTTATCATTAATATATTACATGAAAAAGAACAAATATTTATTGGCAAATGTTTAAAAAAATATTTAATAAAGATTTAAAGAACGGATATATAGTACTTAGAGCAACAAAATAGCTAAAAGTCGAATATCTTTACAGATAAATTAAAGAATTGATCATATGCATTTTCGATTTGATTTAGTGTTTCATTTAAAATCATAAAATATTTTAAATAATTATGAAACTAAAATTATATTTAGAGGTACATTTTTTGCTTTATTTTTTTTTCTAAAGATTAATAATATATCATACAAATAATTTAATATTTGAATTTTAAAAGTTTAGAAGACGATATATCACATGATAATCATCAAATTATATATAATGTTAACATCATTAATATTTAATTAATGAAGCAAAACTTTGTTCTTATTGAAGAATTAAAACTAATTTAAATAAAAATAATATCAATTCTGAATGATTTAAATATCAATTCTGATATCAATAATATCAATTTTGAAAAATATCGATTCTGAATTATTTAAATTACCTTAATAACGACATAGTTCATGATAATTTATATATATAATATGAATATATTTACAGGTTAAATAGTGAATAAATATAAAATTAATAATAATATAAAATTATAAGATATAATATAAAATTAAATTTCTTTTCCAACATTAATATTGAAAATTTATCAACAAAAATAAATTTATGTATTCCAATAATTCTCTTAAAATTATAATTCATACCCAATACATTTATCACAATTTAAAAATTAAAATTTACAAAACTGGTACGCTTTAACATTTCCGCGTTTTTGAATTTGTCAGAATTAAAATGTATTTTTAAAAAATAACATAAAAAGCGATTTTTTTTTAATCTTATAAATATTATTTATCAACTAAATCTTTTCTTTTTTAATTTAATTAATCAAAAAAATTTAAATTTAATAATTGTATTTTAAACAGTGCAAATAACATTTTATTCAATACTAAATCTATTAATTTATCACAAAATTAATTAATTATTTTAAACCTATAGAAACAATAACAAAAATTCATCTATATTGCAATCAATGTTCATTTTTAATCTTAATCAAGACAATTGTGAAACTAAATGCTTTTTAAAAAGTATTTTATTACACAATAACGAAAGATTAAGCTCTCAAAAATAAGTTATTACTTTAACTATCATTTTTTATAAATGTATCGTTTCTTGTATTTTTAATGCTATTTTTCGATTTCATTCATAAAAAAATCGAAAATAGCATAAAATCAAGGTATTCGAACACATTCTATGACCAAAATAGAAATGTTTATGTAATAATTTCAATTAAAGTTGCTTTAAAAAGTATTATTATATTTAAAAATAATTTTAACTTACAGTATATTTTTATGATTGATTTTTACTTTAGATGACATTTTACACTAATTTACATTATATGGTCTATTAGCCATTACATTCATTATATTAAGCATGCCGATATTTTCACATAAATGAAAAAAATATGCGTAGAATTCAAAGTCATTTTAACAATATGTTATAATTATACAAAAACATTCTACTCAACGCAAACTTCAAAAAAAAAAAGAAAACATGGAAATTTTCCGAAATATATTTTATATTTTGGAAATTAGAAAATATAGCATATGTTTATATTATCAGACATTTTTTAATAAATAAATATTAAGAAATTATTTATTTAACGAAATAACTTGTAATATTTTAGAGGACAGAATTAATATATTATTTTAAATATTTTTGTTTCATACGTTGCTTACCTTTGAACTTTATTTTAAGTACTAATTCTCAAAAGTGTAATACTATTTAATGCGAAAAATTAATCTATGCATAAAATATATGCATTAATTCTAACTTCAGTTTCTATTTATAAAGCATATTTCAAATAAATATCATTTTAATCAAAGACACTTTTTCCTTTAAATTCTACTAATAATAACGTAACATTGAAGAATCAAATATTTATATATAAAAGGAAAAACTTCAGTACTATATTAGCAAATATTTCAGTTTAAATCATTTTTACAGAACCATGTTTACCTTTCAAACATTAAACAGTTTATCTTATCTCTATCTAAACAAGGAAATCACCAGCGAAATTACACACAGAAAACCATAAACTCCTTATTAAAGACAGATTCGTTTCACAGCATGCAAATTGGAAGATCAAAGAAGTCACTTAAACATCTGATGAGTATAAACTTACCCTTTCTTTTTCTTCTGGAAAGCCTTCTTGATTCTGATGAGTATGAAAGCCGCTTTGTCCATTGACAGCACATGGCCCTGCTCCGTGTCTGAAGCTGAGGAAGCCATCTTCTTCAAACTACCGCGCATTGAAAACGATTTTTTTATGGCTGTGAAAGCGGACTTCGAAGAAGATATCCTACACCTCCGAGATCTAGATCGTTTGTGGTGGAAATCGTTTTCCTCTTTGTCTATTACACACTGAACTCATTTGTTGGTGTGAAAACATTTTGTTTATCCATTCTTTTTATTCATAGAAGACTGTTCTATTTGCCTTCGAGAACAGTCAGATGTCAATTATGGAATCTTATAAATGACAGCGGAGAAATTTTGATCGAAAAGTGCATAGAAAAACTATTTAGTGAATATTTAAAGTTTAACAAATAGTATTAGTAAACAATAAATGATTTTTAAAACGATTACAATTATTACACGATTACAAACGATTTTTTTAATTTTTTTTTTTTTTTTTTTTTTTTTTTACGATTTCTGCAGTGAGATAATCAAAATAGTTGCAGACGATATTTTCTCACCAGTAATTAGAATCTTTTTTTATTCCAAATTTTTTTAATTTTTATTCCATTCTTCAGTAAAGATTATATTAAATGCTTAAATTATTTTGATCTATTTTTTTATATATATATATAATTTGATTTTATCAAAAACATTATCTTCCATTCTACTTTATATAAAGCAATTGCAAATATATTTCCAAAATATTTTTCTTAACGTTATCACTCTTTAAAAATCGAATTCTTTTGTTCTATTTTTTAATCCTTTTGTTCTTTTTTAGAATGAATATTTTCGTTATCGTTATCATTCTCCAAAAAATCGAATTCTTTTATTCTATTTTTTTTAATCCTTTTATTATTTTTTAGAATGAAGATTTTTTTTAAAGCGAAAATAAGTATTATCTCCGATGCAATAAACACCTCATTCGAAAAAAAAATCTTTATCTGTATATCATCACACTGAATTCTGTCAAAGCTTCTTTCCTCTTCTTTGGAACACTTCCGAATTTCTTAAATCCAAAAACATTTTTCCGTGATAACACAAAATTCCAATTTCTTTTGTTTTGTTCTTACCACCAACATTCAAATGGAAAACCACCAAAGTAATTCCACAACGCTGTGAAGGTTTGTGAAGAGAGAGCCATTCCCACTTTAATCCGAGTTGAGGGAACTGTCTAGCGGAGGTGAAGTTTCAGCCTAGTGTGAGAGGGGATCTGAGCCCGGTGATTGGTTTCGGGACAGGGAAGGGTGGTGGAGATAGTGGCTGAAGCAACAGGAGTAAACGGCGGTCGGCGATTTGTCAGAGGGAGGAGCGCATGCGCGGAAAATCACGCTGCTCGCATGAGGGTTCTTTATACCATGATGAATGAAGAGAGCCGTGGTAGAATGCAAATATTTAAGCTCTGAAGGGACCGGAGAATTTCTGGGGTAAAAAAATAATAATAAGTTCGCCTTTTTTTTTGTTCGAGATGGTAAAAGGTTCTTCTAAATCATTAATTTATATATTTTTTTTTTTAAAAGGAGTAAAAAAAAAAAAATGAATAGAATTGTTAGAGAGGGAAAAATTGCGGAAGTACTAGTAAGTGAAAAAAGGTTCATTTATGCTTGTTGGAAAAATAAGCAAATGATATAAAAATAGAATTGTGAAACTTCTTATGTCGTTGATCCCGGTAGCTAAAAGTTTCCTCAAATATTTAATTCCTGTTGTTTTTTTTCACAAAAATGAAAAATAAAAGCTGTATTCACTGTAACCGTAATGTGAACATAATTCCCTATCGGTTTGAAATTAGCAAATATTTTTTTTATGGAATATAGTTTTAGAAATTTTAAAATTCAAGATTTATTAAATAGCTCTCACTTAAAACTTATGTATTTTAATTTAGAAATTCATAAGGCTTTTTGGGGGGCTATTTTTACTTCAACAAATAGATTTATTATTACGTACCTACCTTCACCAACCTTATACTTTTATTAAAGAAATACAATTTTCTTTTTATATGGATTTTCAAAATTATTAATGAGTAATAGCATTTAAGTGGCCTGATGGCCGAATGACTGGTATTCGGTGCCACAGGTTTTGAGTTCAAGGATGCTTATAGTGGTTCGGCATCCACTTTAAACCGTAGTCCCGGCCTAATATAGTGGAGCGTAGGGTTGATAACCCTACCCCGTAAAAAGAAAATATCTGGCAGATTTCGAGACAAGACAAGACAGACGTCTTTGGCCCACCATGGGGTTGTAGAGCCGAAGAAGTAGAATAATAGAATTTATGTACCTCAAATATTTTATGAATTTTTATATAGTAGTCTTAAATATTAACTTCAAATTATGTTTACAGTTTTAAATTTAATGTTAAATGTTTCAATTGTTTAAAATATTGCCAAAAAATCGTAAAGTGAAAAAAAAAAAAGATTAAAATTTTCAAATACCTTGCAAGATATGTAACATTATATAAACATAACATTAAATAAATTAAGTTATAAGAAAATACAAAACCAGAATCTTAACTTTCTTAAGCGTGTAATAAAGACTGTTAAAATTGTCTAACAAGTAAATTTTTAATTTTTTTCTCCCTAGAAGTAATACAATAATAGTATAATTTTAAGAGTATAATTATACATAATTTTATTCATATTGTTCTAAAATGTTAATTACAAATTTATATATTACTAGGTAAGTTTAAAGCACAATAATAAGAGTTAATGCAAAGTGTTTACATCTTTAGATAGGCGATTTTAAAAAAGTAATAGTGACATTCATAGTCAGTGGCATTAATAATTCCTATTAAAAAATAAAAATATTCCGTCACTTTGTTAATTCTTGAAACCCATGCAGTATAACTCTTTGAATGCTAACTAACTATTTCTCTCTTTCCATTTACAAAAAAGAAACCTGAAACTGAATATTTTAATATTTAAATTCTAATTCTAGTTTCTTGGCTTCAATTTTAATTGCACGTTGGAAGACGGCACAAAAAGAAAATGTTCGCGGATAATTTTCGGTCTGAATAAGAAGGAGAAACAAACGAGTTGGGACTTTCATTATGTTTTCTGCACGAGTGGATATTACTGTAAAAAGAA
>BPLQ01001784.1:41758-51960 GCA_021605075.1 Caerostris darwini | reverse complement strand
TCGATCACTACAGAAATCTATCGAAAAAATAATGGATTTCTTTTTCCCCAACCTAATATTTACATAATTTACAATATATTTTCTATTGAATATAATAGTTTATATTTAATTTTAGAAAATATCAAATAAGTTGTACAATCTTGTTTTATTTTTTATTTTGTAGCAAATATTATTTTATTTCACATATTAAAAAAGATATCTGAGGCTTTTAATGTTTAACTGAAATAATTGAAAATATATTTGTTTACAATTTTGTTAATTAACTACATTTATCAAGCATTCATTAAAAAATATTTGGTAACATAAAATTAAAAAAATCGGACACATTAAAAATAAACATTACGATTCAAAATTACTTTTCAAATACCAAGTGATTACATAAAATGAATAAAAATTTTTCAAATTAAAAGCTCGGATTGCAATTTTATAGAATATAAACCTTTCAAGTAACTCTGAAATACGTAATAAATGTATAATTGAAGCACAAAGAAAATTAGGATTTCCCCTCCTAGCCTTTTTCATGCACTTTTATTCACCAGAGATTTTTTTCTATTTTTTCACGAAACGAATTCGTTTTTCAGAAAGGAGGAAATTAATTTGGAGAGCAAAATTTATGCTCTTTCTTTCATTACCATATCAAAACTTTTTCAGTTAATCTCCTCCTGAAAATAACACTGTACAGAAATAAGCAGTAAGTTAATTAATTTATGGTGAAAGAAGGTGAGTTTGATAGATATGACATTTTGAAAATGTTTTAACGCCTTAATGAAGTGGGGACCTCCCCTTACTCAATAAATTTTAATTAAGACATGATTTTAGTCTGGCGAAAATTTTTTCGTCTTTCGTGAAACGAATTAATGTGAGAAGGAAGTACCGAGTATAAAATATTGGTTTCTGTAAAAACCTTTCAAAGAGATATTACATGAGTATGAAAAAAAGAAAAAATTTCAAATTTTTGTTTTAAAGGAAAATTTAATTTTTTTATGCCAGCAATTAATTTATATACATAGTGTCTAAGCACCAGATTTACAAGCTTTAAAAATGTAGGCCAAACATAGACGACTCGAATCATCTGGTAATGGTGGGTGTTTTGGTTTTGCTTTGTTGCTCTACAGTCATCTTGTGCACACGAGGGGCTAAAGCAGATCGGGATCTAGAGTTTAAAGTGGATTCCTGAACCACTAACAAACATCCGTGCTGCTGCCAGAATTCGAGCCTAACCAGTTTGATACCAAATGTTAGAGCGCCTAACCACTTGGCCACGTGGATGCTAAGAAGGGGGGGAATTGGAGATGATTTCCTAACAAAGCATATATATATGTCTTGGGCATGAGAGTTCAAAGCATTCTCGTGGCAATTCTTCTTTTTTACACTCGTACGTAGAAATAATAGGATAACTGCATACATTAAAGCGGAATTAATGGCTATACATCTGGCTTACAGAGCTCTACAGAATAATGGGCGAACCACACAGCTCATATGCATGCAACGATATTTAATGAAGCATATTGCCATCTACAGCCTATTTGGATGCCTGCACTATCCGGTAACTAATATATGTTTCGGACAGCTGTAATATATTTAAGTTGTTTAGTGCTAACTGCATAAACTAAACATTTATATCTAAAAACAGCCAACTGAGATTTATAGACAGCCGTTAACTAAGATCGGGACTTAAGTCATAAGTATCGAATAAATGGTAAGACTCTGGACATGGAGGAATTCGAGAAAGTCTGGTATAGTTCAATCCATGTTACTGAAGCACAGCATGTTGGAATGTCCTATTGTAACATCTCGAGGATTTTCTGTGAAAATAATATTCATCCATAAATCACTTTTGTTATTGTTGTCCATGTTATTTTCTGCGAATTACATCGATTAATAAACCCCCTATAGTTTTATGTGGTGCACTTTTGTTTCGTGTGTTTTCTGTATATAATGGTGCTTCAAAATAGTATTTCCGATCTTGTATTACTAAGCCATTCCTAATCATCTAATGCTATCCTACTTAATAAAGTAAAGGCACCAAATTGTCTTAAATTTTGTAAACCGGTGCCTTTACTTCAATATACGTTCATAAAAATAACATGGCCAAAAGTGAACTATAAATGCACATCATTTTCATGTAGAATCCGCCAGGCAAAATATAAATATATGGCAAAATATATCTCCTGTATGTTTATTCGCGTAAAATTTTGATTTGATTGATAATCAAATTTATAACTTTGTCTTTAAAGGCTGTAAATTATTTGTAACTACAATGGCAAAATCAGCAACTATTCAAGCTGACTTTAATGGGAAAGTATAAAAGTAACTTTTAATTCCTACTTAAAATGCTTTCAGAGCCATAAGGAAAAACAGAAAATTAACCAGTTTTCTCCGAGAACACAAAGCGGAAATCTTTGAAAACAGTTCGAAAGGACTATGATTGTAGCGATCAAAGGTTTGTTTGCTGGAAACGAGAGATACTGAGACTAAACATGCACTGTTGAAACCTGAATTCATCATTGACAACTTATTGCGATTAAAGAGCAAGTCCAAATATCTCATTGCTATCTGGCAAAATATACTTTGCCGCAAACATGAGAAATAAAACCTCCTCAACATTATCAAGTTACTTTATCTGACAATGACCTGGGACAACCCAGTGTTTTTAAATATAACTGACGTAGTAATTGAAATGAAAATCAAATGTGTAAAATACAGCAAGCAGCATTACATAAAAGACTGAATAATTCCAAATAAAATAAAAATTCCTACATACATCAACTGTGGGATGCAGGGCTATATCGCAGTCTGATTTGGCTGACCAAAGATCCCTAAAGTGTTTAGACGAAGACCGCACATGTCTACCAATCCAACTGGGAACCCTTCTCTAAAAAAAACCTGTCCTTCCCTATCTTTGCAAGCTTAACTAGAGAACAAACTCCTCTAGCTGCAGTTGAATCCATCATTTCTTCAGAAGATTGTTCCTTAGAATTCATCAACTATCTCTTATTTGTACTGAAAGAAATTATTTCCATATTCAACTCTATAGCAGGAATTGGTAATATATACAGCCAATTTCAAAGATACACTAGTAATCTTGACAAACATCTAATTTTTCTCAGTATATCTGGAAAAGCGTAATCAACTCCCTTTCTCATGAGGGAGTAACCGACTTGACCTACTTTAAATATCACTCTCACACTGTCTCACGGTTTAGTTCCCTCACTGCACTCCTCTCCTCTGTATGAGATTTAGCTGATGCATGTATTTTTTAATTTGAAATTTTCCTCTTGGCATTTGCATTATTGATTAATCTAATTATCATGTTTCAACCCGTCATGTCCCTCATTAACGCTCCTTGCAATATTGGTGTTTAAGGCCCCTGTGAGGCCAACATACAACGTGAACTTTGTATTATAGGATACCTTGAGGATCTACTTAATCATCAAACATAAAGGTTGTCAGGATGTGCGAGGTCTAACAAATTACAATGAGAAGTTTATATCAGTATTGAGTACTACTTTTATATATCTATCACGATGAAATCATGAATTTTGCAAAATGCAAATTGAAGTTAAAATCAGTTCTAAAAGGCACCTGCAAAATCTAAAAATAACAACTATTAAATAATAAAAGCTGTTGAAAACAGTTTTGAACAGTTTTTGGGAAAAAGAAAGGGAGATAACCCGGTACTTTACCACTAGGGATTTAAAATGGAAATCTAAGTTCAAATCGTGATTAAATCGCAGATCACTGAACAAAAATCGTCTTTGTCTGCATTGGGGATTGAGACTAATAATCTACAGTTTAGAAACTTTCTCTATCGAAGTCGAGACGTAAATCTTTTATGGGTAAATGGTTTTAATCCCGAGATGCCAAACTTCAAAATATTTTTTTATTTAAATTGCACCAGCAATAAATGCAAATCACCGAAACGGTATTCCCATTTTAATGCATCTCAAGTCTAAAGTTTTCATGAGCCAAACTCGAAGAAACTTAATTAATTATTTGTAACGGAGAAAGGTGTACCGCGAAATATTATCTTAAATAAAGACTTGATTTTAACCTGGTAAATTTTTCCTTTAATGAATTAAATTAATGTGAAACGTATGTTTTCTTTTTATAGAGTCCAGGCATACTGAAGTTGATTAAATAAAATGCAAATGAAATCCTTCAATTGAAAGGATAATCATGTCTAATATAATTATCTACTTTATATTGATAATAAAGTATTGCTTACATTTTAATATCAGCGAAACACCAGTAAAATAGGGTATGGGCTAAGAACTGGCTAAATAGGTTATTCCGCAATTTTTTTTAAATTGATAAACGGTAGTATTTATAATTATTTATTTTTAAATTGTTTACTTGGCTACATGGCTAAGCCAGTCAATGTTCGCTAATAGATTTTTGGCGAATTTGCAGAGATTTTGGGATCCGTTTATTATTATCTAATTTCCCTAGACACATTTGAAAGTCAATGAGCTTTATATAATGCTAATAGTTGCACATTAACAGTTTAACGTTGCACTCGTATAATGAATTTAGCATTCTTGTTTTATGAACTTGATGTTTGTATCGCTGTATTTTATTAGCCATGCAAATTTTGCGTGTGTTTATGGTATAATTACATAGTATTATTTATAATTATAATGTATGGTATAATTTCATTATTTATCTCTCATTTCTGTTAGTAAGCTGTTCCACATTTTTTTGTAAGTAGTTTAATAGTAGTATATATAGTTATAGGTCTTTAAATTGCTGAATTTATTTGATTTATTGGTTCAGTTTTGTCTATACTGAAAACAACGTAACTGACCGTTGTATAAAACAAAAGACAAAACATATAGACTTCTTTATCTTGGCGACAAGACTAGGCCAGCAAATGTTGGCTGATAGATTTCTGGCGAATTTGCCATGGATTACGTGAACCGTTTATTATTATCTCATTTGGCTGGCTAGCGGAAATATTTGAAAGCACAAAGAGTTATTTACATAAGGCCAATAGTTGTACATAAATATTTAATCGTTGATTTCGTGTGTTGAACTTAGCGTTCTTGTGCAGTGAATTTCAAGTTTGTATCGCCGTGTTTTATTGATCATGTAAATTTTGTACTGCAAGTCTTGCGTATGTTTCTGGTATAATTACAGAGCTTTACTAAAACTTTTGTACGTTATCTTTCTTTTTGCTAGTAAACTGTATTTCAGTTCCATAAAATTAATATACAGGGAGTTAAATTAAATTATCTACTATATTTATATAGCCGTTTCGTGGACCTGTGATAATGTGATCAGGTAGGGTTCAGGAACTGTACTGAATCAAATCTGATGGCGGGATTCGTTACAGATACTGCCTTCCCACCATGGAAACTAGATGGCAACGCATGCAAAGTATCTTACATGGATTTTCAAACCGCCTGGTGGTTATTCTTTGAATCTTCTCGAATTTATACAAATAAGTGTGGAATAATTTTCCTTAAACGTTCTCCTGAAGGCAATATCCTCCCTTTGAAGGCCTGTTAAGGTGCATACATAAATCAAGCGTTAACCCATTGATATATTTTTTAAAAATATGCTCATAATTGTTTTTGAATTTTAACATTATAAAATGAAAAATAAATAGATATAAATATTATACAAATATTTTTCTTAATTATTGTAATAACTTATTTTGTAAAATAACTATTTATGTAGTGAATTAAATATCCCCGCTATTTATTTTTCACGGATTTATCAATCTCTCTGTCTAGTATTACATAATTTATGGCCATTAACTATTTATACGTACATCAATATTGTTGAAAATACGAATAAATAACTTTAATTTGGTTATTATATTTCGTACTTTACTTAATTAAATATTATTTATTTAAAATATTAGAAATTGGTTTGAAGAAAGATAGATAAAAACATTAAACTAAATTAGTTCTGAAGCATTCAAAAATGTTTTTAACATTAAACTGCAATATAAATTGGTTATATTGCTGTTGTGACTACTATTATATTACTTGAAAGAGATTTTGTATAAATGTTAAACTAAAGATTTCAAAAATTTGGGAAACTTATTTAATTTTGTCTCCTTTTCGCTTGAAGTACTTTTCAAGTATTTTGAATTATCAGACAAAATTTATTAAATGCCAGGAATGTTTTTTCTAAGATGTAAAATAGTTTTGAAATTGAATATATATTGCAGACTTGAATTATATTAAATATTTTAAGAGTAACTATTCTTAATATTTGCTCAAAATAAACACTTACTTTAAGAATTTTTAATTTCAGATTATAACACTTACCTGTCAAGAGTTTCATCATTTCAAGTTAGTTGTTTACATTTAAATGCCCTTCATTGCTACGATTGCACAATACTTTTAAGAATTCATATTTTCTTTAAGATATAAAAGTACATGATTTAATAAGGGAATAAATATTTTTAAGAAAATTTGTATAAATATTTTCCTTGGTGTTTTAAGAACTGCTTTTTTTGTACATGTATAAATATAACTATCTGTCATTAAAGTAATATTTGTTCCTATGAAATTTAAAAAAAAATGCAATACTTGCAATTAAGAATTTGAGATAATTTGGCACTTAATAAAAATTTTAAAATGCACTAGGCTTAGTGAATGGTTGTTTTTCAATTGTAAATATATAACAAAGTGAGATATTTTTTTGAGATTTCATTTGTCATAATTTACATTTTAAATTTATGATAGTTGAAAAATTGTCTTGATATATCTAGTGGTCAAATTGAGTGTAGATAGTTCAAATATAAACATTTCTTTAAATTTAAAAAAAAAATGTAGGCTCTGTTTATTTTGTTGATTACGAATTTGGGAACTTAACAAGAGATTATTCATCATTGTAATAATATATATTTACTAGATTAAACATTATCCTGGAAATGATGAAAAAGCTTCCACTCAAGTCAGAGTTTGTACTCTGCAATTCTGAATAAACAAACCTTAAGTTAACGTATTATATCCTCCATTATCAACCCCCAACCAGGAAGTGTAGCTTTTACAGAATATCCTAGCCTCCACATAACAATAGCTTGTTAATTTTCAAACCGGAATTCTTCAATTCCGATGTTCACCAATCGATTTATCAGTCATACTTACTTTAGTAGATTTGTCATTTTTTGAACAACAATTTTGTTGATTGACTGTAAACAGATATAACAACTTCATTGGAATTTTGAAGATTTAATAAATATATTAAATCTGATTATAGATGTATATATATTAAATTAAAACGTTCAAATCTTTGCAGTTAAACTTTTGACGAGAAAAATTCGAATATTACTAGAAATATATGAGCATGATTGAATATGACGAGAAAACACAGCATCATATCAATTCTTGTAAAATTTTTTAATATCACCATAAGTGCATTAATTCCTACTAAGGCTAAAACTAAGTACGAAATTGCAGAACTAAATGTTGACAGAAAAACAACTACTAGTCTCCAAAGATTAAGGATGAAGCGCCATACAAATAGGAAAATTTCTGCTGATGGTGTTAAAAATACCAATGTGGCAACTGGTCTCATGGCGAGCTTACTCCTTACGAGCTTAACGATATTTTATCATTAGTTTCTACAGCATGATTTGCTTTCTCCTTAAAAAATAGCAATGTTGGAAATATATCATACACAATTTTAAATTATTATAATTTCTCTTATATTGCTACATTCGTATTTTAGGCATGGATGGACTATTGAATGTTATTAATTTGCTGATAGGCAAGATAAAATTATAGGCTATATTGTGAGTTTATGAAAAAGTACAGGATATTTCTAGAAATCAGTAGATGATACTTATGTGATGTTTCTTTCTGAATTATCTTCTTTCTTTGGTGGCAAAAAAAGACCAATGCAGTAGAAAGTGTAAAAGTGTTTTAAATTATTATCATTTAATGTCTCTGAGAAAAACAGAATTTCCTTACATATAAACCGTTGCGGTGGTAAATAATCTCAAGTTGATTGATTTGAAAAATATAAATGTATCAAAGTGTTAAGAAGGAGATGAAATTCAGATTCCAAAATAAAAGGAATTGCTCATTAAAAAATTTCAACTATTAATATATCCAAATTAATGAACTACAGATAACGTTAAATCAATATGATTTCATTATATTAATGTTAACTATATCTTCCAAGATTTATTTATTCATGTGTAGTAAAGGAAAACACATGGTACAAAGCATTTCACGATTTGCTTGCCAATTTGCCCTTGGACATTTCCATTTACGCCTTGAATATCACAGTTAACTTATCTAAACGTTAAGTACTTAGGTTCATCACCAGCAAATGACTGAGTTTACGCCTAAACTGCATAGCCTTCAATGAGTATTTCCTAAGTTAATCTTAAACCATCTACCAAAGAGAGTATTCTCTCAGTTGTTGTTTGACGATCTGAATTTCCAACTGCATACGTTAAATGATAATATTGCTTAAAAATTATTTGTAGAAACATATGTTATATTGTATTAATGTTTTTAATGTTCTATATATTATAGTATATTTATATAGATTTAAATTTGGAACTTTCAAACTATTTGTTTCCTTTCTCCAAAGTAGTGGTATACAGATGGATAGCTAAGTGGTTTTCGGAATTAAATAAGTGTTTCAGACTGAAAATTTCTAGGCATTTTCTGAGGATATGTACGATAAATCTGTCTCTGAAAAACGGCAAAGACAAAAACGAATTTAAAGTCTAAAATAAGACTGTCGGTTGGATTTAAAGAAAATGATGTATGGATGTGGTTTCTCCTAAGATAACTTCAGAAATGCTCATTCAGATTGCTAATAGAAAAACTTTTGCTTTTGTGTATAGTCGCATCCTGGTGAATCCTTGCTTAATTTGATAAATATCTGTTGTTCAAGAAATGAAAGTTCTTCGATTAGAATATCCACCATTGGAAATTCTTTTTTTACTTAAATGATTATTATATATAAATTATTATTTATTATTAACACTGAAAAATGTTTGACAAGCTTCTGTAATCTTAAAGAAGTTTGTATGCGACAAACATATTTAAGAACTAAAGCCAAATCATGGATGCACCAAACAACTCTGGACAAAATAGTACAAATTTAAAGTACAGAATCTCAAAAATATATTTTTCTTTAAGTAGTTTAAAAATACATGTTTTTCGTGTTTTATTTTATTTCAATTAATCTATTTTTTACTTCTTACGTGCTTTGAATTCAAAGTAAAGCAACTTAATTTTATCATATTAAATGTTTACAGCAGAACACGCTTCTTTAATCGTAAAAAGATTTGTTCATAACAAACATATTTCGAACTAAAGCCATATCCTGTAAAACTAAACCAATCTACTTTGAACAAAATTGTAAAAATTTAATGTACAGAATTTCAAAAAAAAATATTTATCTTTAATTAGTTTAAAAATATACGTTTTTTATGATTTATTTTATATGAAACAATTTTTTATTTCTTCCATACTTTGAATTCATCATAAAACAACACAATTACAGTATTTAAAACGTTTTGCCTGTCTTCTTGAAAATTAACAAATAGCGATCAAAAAATATTGGGAATCAAAAATTCCAATTAATAATACTATTGAATTTAATTCTTTAGCAGACTGGTTTTTATAAGCATACTAGAGACAATTGTTCCCATTGAAAAAAAAAATAAGTAAATAAAAGGGATATATAGAATTCAAATAAAAGATTGTTCATGAATTCAAAAGGAACTACATCTGGTATTCACTTATCCTTAAATGGGATTCGAATAAAAGCGGTCTGAAATGTTGGAAATAAAATATGGCAATTATGTTCGCAAGAAACGTTCCCATTTTCCTTTCATCTTTCGTATTTGTAATGCTTTGCAGAAGAAAGGAAAGTTTTAAAAAAGAATCCTTGCCTGTTGCCAATTTCATAAAACGAAATTTCCTCGAAAGGATAAAATTAACCTTACAAGCAATGAAAGGCTATTTATAGAAAGAATGAAAAATTAAAAAATAAGGGAGAATTTCGATAAAATTGTTGTTTCTTTAAAAAAATTCTTATAAAATAACATCATCCTAAATTTAAAATGTTCAATGTCAAATATTAATTGTAAAACGTCTTTTTATGAATACTATAGTTGTCATTTCTTCATTTTCTAGTCTCTATTAAATAAGATTTGGCCTTTGACCACAGGCTTCTGATTTGAATCTTGACGGTGGCATATATTTTTGTTCGTGATT
>BPLQ01001784.1:24107-41748 GCA_021605075.1 Caerostris darwini | reverse complement strand
GATTTGAAAAAATTACTGTTATCTTTCTTTTTTTCAAATAATATTAAATTTGATAATAGAAATTTTTTTATGTGAGTAACACATTATTTTTTAAATTTCTCGATTCAATTGCGCAGGTTGGGCAAGCAGATTTTAAAGGGTGTGGTTAGGTCAAGATACAAGAGGCACATGTTAGAGAACTCGCAGCTTTAATGACACACTCACAAACGTCACACACATACAATTAGAGACGTACAATATGTAATGCAATTAAAAAATACGTTAATAGATTCATGGAAGGATTCCACTTCTAAGACAAATATGCACAAAACATACAAAAAATGAGCGTAGAGTGACAAACCAAACTATCCAAATATTATAAGAAATTAAAATTAATTTTATATTCTATTTATTTATCTTTAATATTTATTAAAAATATTAAAGAAAATGAAAATAAAAAAAAAGTATTAAATACATTAGCAATAAATATATACAACGAAGTGTAAAAATATTTTCAAATTTACCATTTTATTTATGCAATCATATCCTACCTTGGATGATATATCTTACTTCCTATTTCAATGATAATGAATAAATCATACCTCTCATCGATACCATCGCTAAATTAATTTATTCATACTTTAAAAATATCATGAAATAAATACTTTTTTATTCAAGTTCCTACCGGGATTTTGCACACTGGCTAGCACTTTAATTTCTTGATTTGATTTATGACAGGAGAAATTATTTTATGAATCCTTTTTGACAAATTGAACAATTATCGACCTAAGCCGTTTCGCACAAATGCATTTCGAGACCACTTAGGAATCATCTTGATTGGCTTCTTTCGACGATTATGCAATATTTCCCAAATTAGTTAATTTAAAATCTTGGAAACTTTGATATGATAGCTTGAGACGGTCTGACAAGGATTAGTGTTATTTATAATCATTGTTTGCTCCAAGTATGCCAAATTCCACATTGGTTTTAATAGTTCTTTATAATTTTTACAATTCGAAATTTTACAAAGACAATTTTTACATTTGGATTTTAAATGACTTTAATTCTCTCTAATAATTGTTTATGTTGATTTTAAAATTAATTAGTTTATTATTTTTGTTTCTGTACTAAAAGTTCAGTTTTGTACAAATTTTAATTTATTATTTATTTTCATCAGTATAGAATAAACTATCTTTGCTGATTTTTCCATAAATGTTTTATGTAGAGAGAAGGTTGCGCAACCAGATTATAACTGGATGTGGTTGGGTTGAGACACTTAAGACCCAGGTTGGAGAACTCACAGCTTTATTTACACACTCTCAAGCATTACACATCTACAATTAGAGACATACGATATTTAACACATTTAAAGACATATAATTATAGATTTGTAGAAGGAATTCCCTTCTAAGCCGATACACGACTACGTGCAGTGTGCGCGAAATATACTCATATGGATGATAATCTGTAGACCAACAAATAAGCAGACTTACTCAAATATTTCCTCTCAAACTTAAACTAAATTTTCTTTGTGGTTGTATACTTTTTCTCGGGTGAGAGTCTCGAGGCCTACTGACCATATCTCCTGAACCGTAAAGAGGACGCTTTTGCTTATTTGTGTAAAAAGGAAGCACGGTTACATTTATATTTTAAAATTTAAAATACATTTAAATATGTTTTTATTAATTGTTTAATAAAAAAATTAGATTATTTTTCATTACAATATTTTTTTTTACCTTCTTGTATACAATTCCTTTTCTTGAAATATTAAAAGATATTTAGGAATAGTATTTTTATATAAATACATCCAAGCATAAGGAATACTACGTTAAAAGGTTGTTTATATTGAAAATAGTTTCTAAATTTAGAACTAAAGGCAAACATTTCCCCGTAAATATTATTCTAAATAATTTTAGTAAACTTTTACAGAAATCAAAATTAATATGTTGTTATATTCAACATAAAATCTATTCAACAAGATCGGTAACTTTGTTTAAACGCATTTTCATATATATTTTATTAGCAATTATAAAAGTGCTAAAAAGAAATGTTTTTAATAAAATTATTAAAAATTAAAATTATATCAATAACATGTCTCTGAATTTAAAATATATGGTATTTTATATAATAAATATCTCCAACACAAAACATAATGTAAACAGATATTTTTTATGTTAGAAAACCTATTAAAGTGATATTTTCTGCACTTATCGATTTATATTAAAGATACTGATTATAACAAAGATTACTGAAAATACATTTCAGTGTGATAAATATTTTCTGTCAAAACTGCATAATTTTTGTGACTAGTTCAAATTTTAATATTGTAACCTGATATTTTTTATGTAACACAACCAGTAAAAGCGTTTTTTTTTTTAATTTTCTGCTGTTAATAAATTTATATTAAAGACACTGAATACAACAAAGATTATAAAAAAGGCATTTTAATGTGGTATATATATATATATTTTTTTTTTTTTTTTTTGCAAAATTAGGATAAATTGTGTCACTAGTTTTCAAATTTTAATATTGTAAGCTGATATTTTTTATGTAACAAAACTTATTAAAGGGTTTTTTGTTATTTTCTGCTGCAAATTAATTTATATTAAATATACTGATTACAATAAATATTATAACTGAAAACTCAAAATGAGGAAAGCAGGAAAAATATGAAGATTAACTTGGATTACAATCAAGCATATGTTTAACATCTGATGTCAAAGAAGGCATTCCATTACTTCTCCAAACAACCCTCACTTTGCTAAGTTCCATAGGAATAATGATACGTCTCCTTAGTCTCAATGTGTCTTAGTCTCCTATATAACAGTTTGTCCTGAAACTATTATTCCTGTTACGACTATCAGTAACGGTCCCTTTGACTTCAAGTTAATTATTATGAATTATTGATCTTACCCAGCCGTTGTTACTGTAGAATGGCCTGGTACTGCGTATCACTAACATCTCGTACTTTGAAATCTTTGTCATAGTCATTAGATCATAGTACAATGAGGATCATTTAGAATTCGAGACACATCGATTTGGAATCGTCTGGATTTCAACAGTCCAGTAATTCTTCTTTTCACGACTATGGCTAATGGTGTCATTGTGATTATTCGTCTGCTTTTATAGTCACCAGTTTTGCCTACTACGGAAATTGCAAGACAAATCTACTTGAATTAGTAGTTTATTTTCGCCTTTTTACATCCAATAAATCTACTTACTTTTAAAGCAGTGGCTGAAATAAAGGAGGAAATATAATCTGGTTCGTTAGTGAACCAGATCTACCAACATTTGAGGAATAATTGAGCAATAGGTAATGGTAAAATGATAAGTGTCATTGATAAAAACTGCATAAGTTTTTGGACATTTTTTTTACATGCGTTACATGCATGATAAAGCTTTTAAACGTAATTTATTTTTTCACAAAATTTTGCAGAAAATTTTATCAGTACTCTTAGAATCAAATATATTTAATGTTTAAATTCAAATTAAATATATCAGATAATCAAAATGCACATAAGAAAAATTATGCATCACTTGTGGATGAGAGATAATGGACACAATTTGAGCGCTGGAGAAATTAAATTAGTCCAATAAAGGCATATTTTTTTAGAAGCGAGGAGATTCTGTAGCAACTGCTATAGCATGTATAAACACCTAGATAAGGTAAGCAAGCGGATTTCTCTTTCCATAAATTTTTTTAATATATTATAGAGATATATAACAAAACTCGTAAACACAAAATTAAAGGAGAATCAGAAAAATGCGAGTCAGTACAATGATCATTTTATATACATATATTTACGAAATGATCATGGTATATATATATATTCATTATATATGAAAATTATTACATGATATATAGATTTTCATATAAAATGTCTTCAATGTAAAATCAAATAAAAAGAAATAAGAAATTAAAGCAAAATGTCTTTATATATAACATTTAATAAAACTCTAAAATATCTTAAAGATAAATACAATCGCAAAACTTCAGAAATTTATGGTTTAGATGAATCTATATATTAAGTTATAAGGTTATATCTTTGTAAATTAAAACTTAGCTTAACCCACACATTTTTTTAACATTATATGAAAATAATCACATATTGTTATGAACTGACATATTATTTAAAAGTATTGGAAATGTGGAAATGTTTCAAAACATTAAAACAAACTGTATAAATACAAAAAATATGCATTGTAAAATGTCTGCATCTTCTCCAAAACCGTAAAAAGACATTTATTAAAAAGAAACATGAATATTATACATTTTATACAGAACTGTATTGAGAAAAATTCCCCTTAGGAAAATTATAGTAGAAAAGGGAAGCTCTTATTGCGAAATGTTCTGTTGAGTATGAATCTTTTATTCCTTCAAATATTTACATGATGTAATACAGGAAATATTCAAAACAGTATGTTATTGTAAAAAATAGTATGTAATAAATTGGGTAAATTTAAATGCTATCCAAATATCATGCAAGTATGCAATACATTAAATCTTGAAAAGCTTTTACTTCTTTCTTACAGTGAAATATTTAGAAAAGTAAGAAATTTCCGCGAATTCAAACATTTTATTGTTAATATATGGAAATCCATAATATCTTATTTTAGTTTATTTTTTTTTCTGTTTATAATTCTAGAATTCTCAATAGGATTTAATAGATTTACTTAACTTGCAACATATTTTCTATTGAATTTTAGAATAGTTTCTATGTTTCTAGTTTTAGAAAACATTGCATAAATGGTACAACTCCGTTTTATTTTGTAACAAATATTAATTTATTTCGTATATATAAAAATATATATTTGAAGTTTTTAATGTTTATTTGAAATAATTGAAAATATATTTGTTTACCACTTTGTTAATTAAATATATTTATCAAACATTTAATAGATTTTCTTAACTTACACTATACACTGATGGAAAAAAAATCCCAACACCAAGAAAGACTTGTGCTAGATAAACGAAATTTGATAGACTTTATAAATCAGAAATATGACGTCGATTCAATTTTCGCGCTTTTTGCATAAGTGTAGCGCTAGTAGCGCCACTCGGAACATGCAAATCAGGTTTGTTTTAAATGCGTGCTGTAAAGTTCGTGAGCGTTATTGAACTTCGAAATTTGAGGTATTGAATTGATGTTATCAAAGAATGCCTTTAAGAAGACAAAGGTGCCGTTATCAACTCACCGATTTTGAACGAGGGCCTATAATAGGGCTACGAGAAGATGGATGTTCTTTCCGTGATATTGCAGAAAGACCTGGCTGGAATGTGTCCACTGTGCATGAATGTTGGGAACAATGGTCAAGGAATGGTACTGCTTCAAAAGACCGGGTACCGGGTGGCCACGTGGCACAACCCAGAGGGAAGACTGCCGTATTCTTCGTACGGCTGTGGCAGTGTGTTCGTCAGAAAGAGGCCAGGGGAACGCCTGTAATCAGACTGCCTGTGGTCTAGACAACCTGAACCTACACCTGGTGTCATGGTCTAGTGAGCAATATTCTATGACAGCATGAGCATTCACGTGGTTATCCCAAACACACTGACTGCAAATTTCCACGTCAGTTTGTATTTTAACCTGTAGTGCTGCCATTCATGAACAATATTCAAGAGGGAGTTTTCCAACAGGATAACGCTCGCCCTCATACTGCAGGTGTAACGCAACGTGCTCTACAGAGTGTCAACATGTTACTTTGGTCTGCGAGATCACCAAATATGCCTCGTATGGGCACGTATGGGATATCATTGGACAACGACTCCAACTTTTAATCTCCGTGACAAAACAAGTACAACAAGCGTAGAATTACATACCACAAAATGACATTCGGCACCTGTATGACACAAAGCCTGCACAGTTGCAAGCTTGTATTCAAAATTCTGCAGGTTACACCGGCTATTAATGTAAAATAATTTTACATTTGAAATGTAATTTGTTGAACTTAAATTAACCTGTAATCTTTAAAATTTAATCAAATAAACATGTTAACTAGGCAAATGCATTGTTCGAATTTCATTACTCTACAATAATTGTTTCTTGGCTTTGGGATTTTTTTTTCTTCAACGTATTTTTTATTGAATTGTACAATAATTTATAATTAATTTCAGTAAACAACGGATAAGTCATACAACAATATTTTATTTTGTAGCAAATATTAATTTATTTAATATATATAAAACATATTTGAGGCTTTTAATGTTTATTTGAAATAACTGAAAATATGTTTAAACTTCATTAATTAAATACATTTATCAAGTATTCAATAAAAAGAAAATCTTTGGTAACATAAAATTCAAAAATTCGAAGACATTAAAAATAAATATTACGATTCAGAATTTCTTTTCAAATACCAAGTGATTACTTAAAATGCATAAAAAAACATTTAAATTAAAAGCTCGGATTGCAATTCTACTGAATATAAATCTTTAAAGTAAGTCTGAAATACGTAATATAAGTATAATGAATAATACTTAACTTGCAATATATTTTCTATTGGATTGTACAATAGTTTCTATTTAATTTTAGAAAAAATTCGAATAAGTAATCTAAGAATTTTATTTTATATAAATTATTAATTTATTTCTCATATATATTTGATGCTTTTAATGTTCATTTGAAATAATTGAAAATATATATTTGTTTACAACTTCGTTAATTAAATACATTTATCATATATTTAATAAAAAAAATCTTTGGTAACATAAAATTCAAAAAATTGGACACATTAAAAATAAATATTACGATTCAGAACTTCTTTTCAAATACCAAGTGATTACTTACAATGCATAAAAAAGTTTTAAATTAGAAGCTCGGATTGCAATTCTATAAGATATAAACCTTTAAAGTAAGTCTGATATACGTAATAAACGCATAATTGAAGCACAAAGAAAATTAAGATTTCCCCTCCTAGCATTTTTCATGCACTTTTATTAACCAGGGTTTTTTTTTCCTTCATCTTTTCAGAAACGAATTCGTTTTTCAGAAAGGAGGAAATTAATTTGGAGTGCAAAATTTATGCTTTTTCTTTCATTACTATATCAAAATTTTTTCAGTTAATCTCCTCCTAAAAATAACACTGTACAGAAATAAGCAGTAAGTTAATTAATTTATGGTAAAAGAAGGTGAGTTTGATAGATGTGACAATTCGAAAATGTTTTAACGCCTTAATGAAGTGAGGACCACCTCACTCAATAAATTTTAATTAAGACTTGATTTTAGTCTGGCGAAAAATTTTCTCTTTTCGTGGAACGAATTAATGCAGAAGGAGTTTCGAGTATAAAATACTGCTTTCTATAAAACATTTTAAAAGAGATATTGCATGTGTCTGAGATATTTTTTTCTTTTAAATTTTGTTTTAAAGGAAAATTTAATTTTATTATTCCAGTAATAAAAAAATTTTATATATAGTCTAAGCACCAGGTTTACAAGCTTTAAGAAAATGTAGTTTAAATCTAGACGACTCGGAATCATGTTGTAATGGTGGGTTGGTTTTGGTTTGGTTTGGCGCTGCACGGTTATCTTGTGAAGAACGAAGGCTAAACAGACCGGAACCTACAGTTTAAAATGGATTCCAAACCACTAACAAACATCAATGCAACAGCCGGGATTGGAGCCTGAAGCCTGTGATACCAAAGACCAGAGAAAAAGAGAGCTACTAGGCCACCAGTAGTTGGAGAGCAATGGCGGGTTGGAGACGCTTCCTGGCGAAGTAAATTCATGGCGCAGGTGCGAGTTCCAGGCATTTTCTCAGAAATGCTTCTTTTTACATTCTTGCATAGAAATAATATGATAACTGATTACACTAACTCGAAACGGATTTCTATACATATAGTTTACGGAGCTGTACAGCGTAATGGGCGCACTACACATATATACACGTAAAAATAAATCTTTAATGAAGTATATTGCCCTCTATTGCGTATTTCGAAGCATGCTCTAGCAGTTAAGTAATACACTCATGTCCATAAATTAAGCATAATTCAGAATCACACAGAAATTGAACTCTAAAATAAAAATTTCACCTGTAGAATTATCACACACATCTTGAAGAAGAATATGCAAATTACAGGAAACCACCAGATACCGCGGATAGTACGTCACCATGACGAGAGTGTAAGAGAGGGGTATATAAGGAATGGTGGCAAAGAAGTAAAATGGTTCATAAGCGCTTTAAAAGCCTTTCAGTGCAATAATAGCATAATTATGGCACAAAGGAAGCATTTGGATGATTTTTTACGTGGTAGAATTATCGGACGACTGGAATGTGGACGCTCCCAGTTGGAAGTATCCGAGGAACTTGGAATCGCCCAGAGTGTCATCTCCAGGCTTTGGCAACGTTTCCAAGACGATGGTAATGTGAGTAGATGTTACAGCACAGGTCGACCCCGAGTTACAACGCCGAATGAGGACCGGTATTTAGCAGTTACTGCCAAAAGAAACACACGGAGCACAGCATCAGACCTGTCTCGTCAGCTCTCTTCAGCTACCGGTACGACAGTTTCAAGGCAGACCGTGTACAGACGCTTAGGGCACATTGGTCTATATGCTCGTAGGCCTGTCAGATGGGTTCCACTTACCGCAACTCACAGTCGCCTGTGATTACCCTGGAGTAGAGGGCATGCATTGTGGACACCGTAACAGTGGTCTGGTGGGATGTTTTCCGACGAGTCCAGGTTTAGTTTGCAGTCTGATTCTCGCCGGAGTTTCATATGGAGAGCGCCAGGTACCCGTTACCACCAAGAGAACACCATTGAACGACACCGTAACGGTGGTGCAGGAGGGCTCGTTTGGGGAGAAATTATTCTTGGTTCCAGAACTGACCTGCATGTCCAGAGTGTAACGATGGCAGGCCACATATATCGGGATGTCATTCTGGAACAACATGTACGTTTGTTTCGGGGAGCCATGGGTGCTGAATTTCGGTTTATGGATGACAATTCCCGTCCTCACCGTGCAAACATTGTAGACGAATGCCTTCAATTGGAGGATATCACCCGTATAAATTGGCCAGCATACTCACCGGACTTGAATCCAATAGAGCGTGTGTTGGATATGCTTGGCCGGCGAATTGAAGCGCGTCAACCCCTTCCCACCTGTCAACCGGAACTTCGGAGGCATTTCTTGATGAGTGGTGTAATATTCCCCAAGATCAGATTGATAATTTGATACTCAGCATGCCTAGGCGTTGTAAGGCCTGTATTCCATCGTCCGCGAGACATACTCCATATTAACCATCATACTAACCGGAACCTGAGAACGATATTATCAAATTACTTTATCTGGTAATATAGATTGAGAAGTTCAACAGAAAACCTGGAACAACTCAGTTTCAAATATAACTTCTTCCATCACGGACGTAATAATTTAATGAAAATTAAATATTTAAATGCAGAAAGCTGATTGCGTAAAAGACTGCACCATTCAAGGTGAAATAAAAATTCCTACCTAAATCAACTGGGGGAAGAAAGACTATATTTCAGTGTAACTTGGCTAATCTAAGATTCCTAAAGTTTTAGACGAAGCCAACAGATGTCTTCAAATACAATAGGTACCCTTCTCTCAAAAATCTGCCATTAACTATGAATGTTCTTAAGCGTCACTAGAGGACAAGTTCCTCCTGAAGCAGTTGAACTCATCCCTTCTTCAGATGATTGTTCCCCAAAATTCATCAGCAAAACCAGATTTCTATATTCAACTCTGTAAGCGGAATCGGCAATATATACAGCATATTTCAAGGATGCAACACTGATCTTGATCTAAATTTTCTCAGAGTATCTGGAAAGGCTTAATCAACTCCCTTGGCAAATTAGTTCGTCAATTACTCAGTCCCTTCCACTGGGGGTAGGAACCGATTTGAACTGCTTTAAATATCACTCACTCATTGTCGCACGACGTAGTTCCATGAGAATATTGCTTAGCTGTTGCAAGAATTTTTTTTATTTTAATTTACAAACTTCCTCTTGCCATTTGCATTATTGATTATCATGTTTCTCTCCGTCATGTCCCTAATTAATTATCCTTCCAAGATTGGTGTTTAAGGCCCTGTGAGGCCAGCGTACAACGTGAACTTTGTATAATAGGATACCATGAGAATCTACTTAATCATCAAACATAAAGGTTGTCAGTATGTGGAAGGTCTAATATATTACAATGAGTAGGGTATCTCAAGTCTTAAGTACTGATTTTATATACCTAAATCTCGGAAATCTTATATTTTATGAAATGTAAATTGTAGTTAAAATCAGTTCTAAAAAGCACTTGCAAAATCTAAATATAACAAATGTTAAATAATAAAAGCTGTTGAAAACAGTTTTGAACAGGTTTTGCGAAAAAGAAAAGGAGATAACCAGGTACTTTACCCACTAGGGATTTAAAATGGAAATCTAAGTTCAATTCGTGATTAAATCTCAGATCACTGAACAAAAATCGTCTTTGTCTGCATTGGGGATTGAGACTAATAATCTACAGTTTATAAACTTTATCTATCGAAGTCGAAACGTAAATGGTTTAGGGGTAAATGGTTTTAATCCCGAAATGCCAAACTTCAAGATATTTTTTTATTTAAATTGCACCAGCAATAAATGCAAATCCCCGAAATGGTATTCCAATTTTAATGCATCGCAAGTCTAAAGTTTTCATGAGCCAAACTCGAAGAAACTTAATTAATTATTCGTAATGGAGAAAGATGTACCGCGAAATATTATCTTAAATAAAGATTTGATTTTAACCTGGTAAATTTTTCCATTAATGAATTAAATTAATGTGAAATGTATGTTTTCTTTTTATAAAGTCCAGGTATACTGAAGTTGATTAAATAAAATGCAAATGAAATCCTTCAATTGAAAGGATAATCATGTCTAATATAATTATCTACTTTATAGTGATAATAAAGTATTGCTTACGTTTAAATATCAGCGAAACACCAGTAAAAATAGGCTATGGGCTAAGAACTGTCTAAATAGGTTATTCCGCATTTTTTTGTAAATAGATAAACAGTAGTATTTATAATTATTTATTTTTAAATTGTTTACTTGCCTATATGTCTAAGCCAGTCAATGTTGGCTAATAGATTTCTGGCGAATTTGCCAGAGATTTTGAGATTCCTTTATTATTATCGAATTTCTCTAGACACATTTGAAAGTCAATGAGCTTTGTATAATGCTAATAGTTGCACATTAACAGTTTAACGTTGCACTCGTATAATGAATTTAGCATTCTTGTTTTATGAACTTGATGTTTGTATCGCTGTGGTTTATTAACCATGCAATTTTTGCTTGTATTTATGGTATGATTACAGAGATTTACTAAAACTTGTAAACTTTATCTCTCTTTTTCAATAAGCTGTATTTAGTTTCCTAAAATTATTAAGAACTAGGGAGTAAAACGAATTACCGATTAAACTTGTTTCAATATTTAAAAAGCATTCTCCCGAACCAGTGGTAATGTGATCAGTTAGGGTTCAGGAAGATTTCCATTCAAATCTGCTGGTGGGGTTCGGTGTAGTCACTGCTTTTCCACTATGGGAACTAGATGGCGTTTCTGACAACACATGCAAAGTATCTAGCATCGATTTTCTAACTCTATTATGGCGGTTATTTGTTGGCTATTTTGATGGTTATGTTAGTTATTTTTGCGAGTTGTTGTGGCTATTTTTAGAATTTTCTCTCAATAGACACTCAAATGCGGAACAATTATCCTTAAACGTTCTCCTGAAGAACATATATCCTCCACTTTAAGGGCTGTTCGTGGCCTTCATAAATGAAACCTACTTACATCGATATTTTAAAAAAGAATAAGCCTATAACTGTGTTTGAATTTTAAAATTATAAAATATGAATACAGTATAATATTGGCTCTTGTACAATTTTTCAATATCAGCATAAATGAATTAATTGATATTCATTCATAAAAATGTGAGGAACGGATATTTTATTCTTGGATTAAACACCATGTTTTGTTTTCACTTTAAAAAATAACAATGTTTGAAATATTGTAGTATTGAATTTAAAATTATTATAATTTCCCTGATATTACTAAATCCGTATGGTGGGTCTGGAATGGTCTAGTAAATAGCACATTGTGTTTCGTAATGATGGAACTTAATCTGAAATTTGATTGTAAATTTAAATTGAAAATTCCCTGTCTTCGTCACAGATGTGCAAGATAAAGTTATTGACTAGACATAACTTTAGGGCGTCTATCCTATAACGGTTAGACAGCTTGCAGGTTTGACAGAGAGACAGGAGATTTTAATAAATCAGTAGATGCTACCTATGTAATGACTTTTTCTAAATTTCGGTGGCAAAAAAAGACCAATGCATCAGAGTGTAAAAAGTTTTAAATTAGTAACTTTTAAGCCCTCTGAGAAGCAACGAATTTGTTACATGTTAATCGTATTAGTGTCAAACAACCTCAAGTTGACTGATTTGAAAAAGATAAACTTACCAAAGAGATGAACAAATATGTCCAAAATAAAATGAATTCCTCATTTAAAAAGTTAAACTGTTAATATATCAAATAAATAAGCTACATATAACGTTAAATATAAATATGACTTTAATATTTTAATTTTTGCAAAATCTCCCAAGACTTATTTTTTCAGTAGTATTGAAGGAAAGCACATGGCACAAAGCATTTTGCAATTTGCTTACCAATTTACCCTTGGACATTTCCATTTACGCCTTGAATATAACAGCTAACTTATCTAAACGATAAGTACTTAGGTTAAGCACCAGCAAATGACTGAGTTTATGCCTAAACTGCATGGCATGCAATGAGTCATTCCTAAGTTAATCTTAAACCATCTACCAAAGAGTGGTTCTCTTAGTGGTTTCATATGTTAAATAATAATATAGATTTAAAAATTATTATCAGAAAAAAGGTCCAATATATTAATGTTTTTATGTTCTATATCTTATATTACGTTCATATAGATTTAAATTTGGAATTTGCAAAGGATTTTTTGTATTTCTTCAAAACAGGGTTGCACTGGTGGATAGCTCATTGGGTTTTGTAATTAAGTAAGTGTATTTTTAAACTAGAAGTGTTTGTATGATAAATATTTTTAAGATAAACAAAGCATACAAAAATTAATCTAAAGTCTAAAATAAATCTGTCTGTTAGATTTGAAGAGAAAGAAAGCAGAATGTCATTACTAATAAGATAACTTCAGAAATCCTCATTTAAATTCCTAGTAGAAAAACCTTTGCTTCTGTGTATAGTCACATCGTGGTGAACCCTGAATACTGCTCAATTTGTAACCTATCTGTTGTTCTAGAAATGAACGTTCTTAAATTAGAATATTAAATTTGAAAAAAAATTAATAAAATTATATTTTTCCTACAAAGTGCAAATTACTATTTATTTTAAACACTGAAAAATATTTGGCAGAACAAGCTTCTTTAATCCTAAAGAAATATGTTCGTAATTAACTTATTTAGAACTAAAGCCGAATCCTGTGTAAATCAAATTACTCTGGGTAGAATAGTACAACTTTTAAGTATAGAATTTCGAAAAATTATTTTTCTTTAATTAGCTTAAAAATATATATTTTTATGCTTCATTTTATTTCCATCACGCTATTTTTTACTAATTACGTACTTTGAATTCAACTTAAAGCAACCTAACTTTATTATATTAAACATTACGGCAGAACAAGCTTCTTTAATCGTAAAGAAGTTTGTTCATAACAAACATATTTAGAATTAAAGTCAAATCATTTAGAACTAAACCAATCTACTCCGGACAAAATAGTACAAATTTGAAGTACAGAATTTCAAGAAAAATTATTTTTCTTTCATTAGTTTAATAAAATATGTTTTTATGATTTATTTTACTTCAATGAAACTATTTTTTACTTCTCCCCTTAATTTTAATTCAACATAAAGCAACATAATTTTATTATTTAAAATATTTACCTACATTTCTGAAAATAACCAAGTAGCTAACAAAAAAGTATTGGAAATCCAAAAGTCTAATTAATGATACCTATTAATTAAATTATTTAGAAAAATGGTTTTTATAACAATAACAGTGACAATTGTTGCCATTGACAAAAATATTAAATAAATAAAAGAAATATACACTTCAAATAAAAGATTGTTCAGAGATTCGAAAGAAACTGAGTCAGGTATTCACTTATCTTTAAATGGGATTCGAATAAAAGCTGTCTGAAATGTTTGAAATAAAATATGGGAATTATGTTCACAAGAAACATTCATATTTTACTTTCATCTTTCGTATTTGCAATGCTTTGCAGAAGAAAGGAAAGTTTTCACAAAGAATCCCTGCCTGTTGCCAATTTCATAAAACGGAATTTCCTTGAAAGGATAAAAATAACGTTATAAGCAATAAAAGGATATTTATAGGATGAATGAAAAATTAAAAAATAATGGATTCTTCTGATAAAATGTTTTATAAAATTCTTATAAAAACCGTTACTGGATTGCCAGACGTATGTTGATGGATTAATTGATGTGATTTGTTTCTTTCTTTTTTTTTTGTATTTTTTTAAGATATTTGTTGTCTGTAAACTTGCCATTGGAAATAAAAAATATTCAACAGGGGGTAAAAATTAACTTTTCCAATAAAATATTAATAATTAGGTTGTAAATAAAAATAAAAATGTTTGAGTTCAGTCAAATCAACGATTATAAAAAAAATACTAATACTGACTATTCTAAAATATTGGGATTTTTTTTATTAATTTGAAAGATTCGATTTCTTTTTCTTTTCTTTCCAATTACGGTTAAATTTAATGAAGGCAATTTTTATATTAATAATGCATTATTTTACATCATTCATTAATAAATAATGCATTATGGACGTCGGCACCACAGCCACATAGTGTGCCATGACCATCTGTCTAATGGCAGATTTCGAGACAGGAGATGTCTACTTTTTACTGTTCACGGGTGTCACGATACATTGTTCATCAAATTGGAAGTTAAATAAAGTGATACATTTTTAACCCAATTTCGCTATATTTATTTTTCACTTTTAATGCAAAATTTAATATTGATAAAGTTTTTATTCAGCTTCAAAACTGATATCATAAATGATATCGTAAATAGGATGGTTGCATTCAAAATGGTCCCTAGATTCAAAAAATGAAAAAGTGAAAGATTTTAGCTAAAAATTATACTAAAATTATTTAATAAACTTTGCAGAAATGCCTTGATAAAGCTTCTTCTTCATGAGCGCAACAGCCACATAGTGTGCCAAGACCGTCTGCCTACTAGCAGAATTCGAAACAGGAGATATCTTCTTTTTAAGGGGCACGGTTATCACTCCCAACGCTCTACAGTAGAATAAGACCGGGAACTGTGGTTTAAAGTTAATTCCGAACCCCTACAAACATCAATAGCATCTCCGAGACTCGAATTCGAAACCAGAGCATTAGTTACTCGGCCATCAGACCCCTAAAAATACTAAAGAAAATAAAAAAAACATTGTTAAATAAATAACCAATAAATTTAAACAACGAAATGCTACATTTTTTTCAAGTTTACCATTTTTAATGCATCACATCAAATCTTAGATGATATCTCTTATATCCAATTTCAATGATAATGAATCAATCATATCATTCATTGATACCATCTCTAAATTAACTTATTCAGAGTTTGAAAATATATTGAAAAAAATTATTAAAGTTCCTACCGAAATTTTGTACACTGGTTTGCACTTTAATTTCTTCATTTGATTTATGATAAGAGAAATTAATCTATGAATCCTTTTCGGTAAATTGAACAATTATCGACTCAAGCCATTTCGAATAAATGCATTTCGTGACTACTTAGGAATCATCTTAATTTATTTCTTTCGCAGATTACGCGATATTTCGCAAATTAGTAAATTTAAAATCTTGGAAGTCTTTTATATGTATGTCAAAAGACAGGGAGGGACTATCTGTCAAAGATTAGAGTGTTATTAATCATCTTTATTTACTCTAAGCATGCCAAATTTCAGATTGGTTTTAATAGTTTAATAGTTCTTTAATAAGTTAATTTTTACATTTGGCCTTTAAATGACTTTAACTTTCTGCGATAATTGTTTATGCTGATTTCAAAAATAATTAGTCTCACATTATTTGTGTTTCCATACGATAGTTTAGTTTATATAGTATTTTACTTTGTAATTTATTTTCTTTAGTATAGAATAATCTATCTTTGTTGATTATCTCATAAATATTTTAAGTAATGTGCAGGTTGGGCAACTAGATTGTAACTGGATATGGATGGGTTGAGAAAGTTGAGGTACAGGTTGGAGAACTCATAGCTTTATTTACACAACCACAAACACCACACACAAATAATTAGAGAGATACAATATTTAACACATCTAAAGACAGATAATTATAGATTCGTGAAAAGATTCCATTTCTAAGCCGCAAACTCGATACTCAGCTACGCGAAGGGTACGCGAAATATACTTCTTCTAAGGGTGAGAATCTGTAGGCCAACTAATGCTCACAGTTGTTCAAAATATATTTCTTTTGAGGATGAGTACATTAAACTAAATGTTTCTCAGCGGGTATGCAGGTTGCGCTATACTTCCTCTCGTGTAAGAGTCACGAGGCCCACTGACCAATACTCCTGTCTAAATTATACGGATATTAAAATGCAAAAGATATAAAGACATGGTTTTAATAATAATTTTATAAAAATGTTAGACAATTTATTTATATTCGTTATAATATATTTTTCTTCTACTTGTAGCATTTCCTTTTGTTGAAATCTTAAAAGATCTTTTGGGAATAATATTTTTATATCATTACATCCAAGCATAAAGGATATTAAAATTTTAAAAGGTTGTCTGTATTGAAAATGGTTTCTAAATTTAGAACTATAAGCAAATATTTTCATGAAAATATTATTCTGAAATATTTCAAACAACATTTACAGAAATCGAAATTAATATCTTGTTATGCTCAACATAGAAACTATTCAAGAAGATTGGTAACTTTGTTTAAGCGCAGTTTCCTATATTTTATAAGCAATTACAAATGCGCTAAAAAACAATGCTTTTAATTAAATTGTTAAAAATAAAAATATATCAAATACCATGTCTATGAATATAAAATATGTGGTATTTTACATAACAATTATCTTCATCATAAAACATATCGTAAGCTGATATATTTTATGTGACAAAACCTATTAAAGTGATTTTTTAGTGTCTGCTGTTTATTGATTTATATTAAAGATACTGATTATAACAAAGATGATTGAAAATACATTTCAATATGATAAAGAATTTTTGTCAAAACTGGATACTTTTTGTAATTACTTCAAATTTTAATATTGTAAGCTGATATTTTTTGTGTAACAAAACCCAGTAATTTTTTTTTTTTTTTTTCCTGCTGCTAATCATTTTATATTGAAGACATTGATTATAACAAATATTATCGAAAGTGCATTTTAATGTAATGAAGATATTTTTTAGTGTGTAAGAATTTGATCATTTTTGTGACTAGTTCAAATATTGTTATTACTGTTGTTAAACACTGTTATTTTTTATGTAAAAGAAAACCTATTAAAGTTTTTTTTTTCTACTGCTAATCGATTGACATTAAATATTACTGATTGTAATAAAGATTATAACTAAACTCTCAAAATAAGGAAAGCAGAAAAAATTGTCAAGACCAACTTGGATTA
>BPLQ01001784.1:124-19107 GCA_021605075.1 Caerostris darwini | reverse complement strand
TTTTTCTCTTTTCGTGGCACGAGTTAATGCGAAGGTGTTCCGAATATAAAATATTGGTTTCTGTAAAACCTTTCAAAAGAGATATTGCATGAGTCTGAAAAAAGTTTTTCTTTCAATTTTTGTCTTAAAGGAAAATTTATTTTATTATTCCAGCAATAAGAATTTTTTATATATAGTCTCAGCATCAGGTTTATAAGCTTTAAGAATAAGTAGGTTAAAAATAGATGACTCAGAATCACCTTGTAATGGTGGGTTGGTTTGGTTTTTATTTTTCGCTCTATGGTCCTCTTGTGCACACGTGGACTAAACATACAGGAAACTATAGTTTAAAGGTGACTCCGAACCACTAAAAAACATCCATGCAGCTGCCAAGATTCGAACCTGAATCCCGGCCCGCGCGGCCGCCCCCCCCCCCCCCCGCCCCCCCGGGGGGGGGGTTGGAGATGCTTTCCTAACAAAGTACATACACTGACTACCAATAAGTATTTGGACACCTATGCAAATGACGATATCTGAGCTCCTGAGTTACGTCACTCCGCCGGTATATATCGTGTAGGAAACAGCATTGGCATTAGTCGCATGCAAGATGCCGCGCAGTTCGGAGCTCTCTGATTTCGAGAAAGGTATAATTATCGGGTATCACAAATGTGTCCGATCCTTAAGGGACATATCTAGCGATCTGAAGTACCCAAAATCGACAGTGGCCTATGTGATTAAGAAGTGGAAGGTGAGCGGTGATTGTCGGAATGTGCCCCGAGTCGGCAGACCAACGAAACTGGGAGATAGAGACCGACGAGTGCTCACCAGAGAAATTCAGAAGAACACACCCAACCGATGGCCCTCATCCGTGAGGAGTTTCAACAGGCTTCCGGGAGTATTGTTTCAATGAATACCATCCGTAAGGAAGCACATCTGCATGGCTTTCATGGTCGTGCTGCTGCCCATAAGCCTTTAATCACAAAGTCCAACCGCGCTGCTCGGTTAATGTGGTGCAAAGCGCATCGAAATTGGACTGTAGATCAGTGGAAACGGATTCTTTGGAGTGACGAATCAATGTTCACCCTTTACCGTTCGGATGGCAGGGCCTGGGTCTGGCGTCTGCCAGGAGAACGTTTCCTGGCAGAATGCATTGTACCAATAGTCAAGTTCGGCGGAGGTGGAATTATGGTCTGGGGGTGTTTCTTCTGGTATGGACTGGGACCCTTGGTCCCCATTCATGGTAAGCTCAACGCCGATGCCTACTGCACTATTTTGGATGACAATGTGCTTCCTACGTTGTGGCAGTTTTACGGGTTGGACCCCTGTTACTTTCGGGACGACAATGCCAATTGTCATGTTTCGACGTTAACCAAGGCTTGGTATGGTGCTAATGGAATTAATCGAATGGACTGGCTTGCCCAGAGCCCAGATCTCAACCCTATCGAGAACCTCTGGGACGCGTTGCATCGCCGAATTCTGGGGTGCACTACCCGTCCAAAATCGGCGAAGGAACTTCTATGTCTTCTCCAAGCCGAGTGGAAGAAAATACCACCAGCTGTCATACAAAGGCTTGTGGAAAGTATGCCCCGGAGGGTTTACGCTGTAATTGCTTCTCGTGGAGGCTCTACCAACTATTTATTTTGAATACAGTTCGTTTTTCTTTTCTATGACAGGTGTCCAAATACTTATTCGTAGTCAGTATATATGTCTTGGACACGAGAGTTCAAAGCATTCTCGTAGAAATTCTTCTTTTTTACACTCTTACGTAGAAATAATAGGTTAAGTGAATACATTAAAGCGGAATTAATGGCTATACATCTGGCTTACAGAGCTCTATAGAGTAATGGGCGAACCACACAGCGCATAAACAAGTAACGATATTTAATTAAGCATATTGCCATCTATAACCTATTTGAACACCTGCACTAGCCGGTAACTAATAAATGTTTAGGACAGCTATAATATATTTAAGCTGTTTAGTGTTAACTAAACTAAACATTTATATCTAAAAACAGCCAACTGAGATTTATAGACAGCCGTTAACTTAGATATTTTTTCGCGACTTAAGTCATAAGTCGCGAATAAATGGTAAGAATCTGGACATCTGGACATGGTCATCTTGTTGTAACATCTGGAGGATTTTCAGTGAAAATAATATTCATCCATAAGTCACTTTTGTTATTGTTGTCCATGTTATTTTCTGCGAATTACATCGATTAATAAGCCCCCTATATTTTTATGTGGTACACTTTTGTTTCGTGTGTTTTCTGTATATGATGACGCTTCAAAATAGTATTTCCGGTCGTATATTACTAAGCCATTCCTAGTTATCTAATGTTATCCTGCTTAATTGTTAACTGGTCAACAGTACCAAAGAGTGAACTATGGGTGATTAATTTCCATGTAGAATCCTCCAGGTAACCTGTATGTGTATACGTGTAAAATTTTGAATAGATTGATGATGATGATGCTTTCTCTTTGAAGGCTGTGAATTATTTGCTACTACAATGGAAGATCTATAGCAAATTCAACAACTATTGAAGCTGACTTTAATGGGAATTTTAAAAGCAGCTTTTAAATTCCTACTTAAAATGCTTTCAGAGCCATAACTGAAAACAGAAAATTAACCAGTTTTCTCAGAGAACCAGAAGCGGTGATCTTCGCAAACATTTCGAAAGGACTACGGAATTTAGTGATCAAAGAAAGGGTTTATTATGAAAACGACTGATACTGAAATTAAGCCTGCGCTGTTAAATCCTGAATTCATCATTGACAATGTATTGCGACTAAAAATCAAGTCCAAGTATATCATTGCTATTTAGCAGATTATATTTTGCCGCAAACCTGAGAACTATGGAACCCTCAACATTACCAAGTTACTTTATCTGACAATACAGATCGAAAAATTCAACAGGAAACTTGGAGCAACCCAGTGTTCCAAATATAATGGACGTAGTAGTTGAAATGAAAATCAAATGTCTTAAACGCAGAAGGCAGCATGACATAAAAGACTGAATTATTCCAAATAAAATAAAAAATTCTTACCTACATCAACTGTGGGATGCAGGGCTATATTTCAATCTCTCCAAAGATCTCTTGAATGCTTAGACGAAGTCCGCAGATGCCTAAATACAATTGGGAACCTTCTCAAAAAAGCTGTTATTCCCTACGCATCTTTGCAAGGGTCACTAGAGAACAAGCTCTTCCCTTCTTCAAATGATGGTCCCCAGAATTCATCAGCAAAGTCATATATCTACTCCAGGAAATAATTTCTATATTCAACTCTGTAGGAGGAATTGGTAATATATTTCAAGCATATTTCAAGGATGCAATACTGATCTTGATCAAAATTTTCTCAATGTATCTTGAAAAGCGTAATCAACTCCCTTGGCAAATTAGTCCATCAATTACTCAGTCCCTTCCTCTAGGGGGAGGAACCGATTTGAACTACTTTAAATATCACTCTCTGTCTCATGACTTAGTTCCCAAACTGCCTTCCTCTCCCCTACATGTGATAGTTGCTTAGCTGATGCATGTAATTTTTTTTTAAATTTACAACCTTCCTCTTGTCATTTGCATTATTGATTAATCTAATTATCATGTTTCACTCCGTCATGTCCCTCATTAATTCTCCTCGCAAGATTGGTGCTTAAGGCCCCTGTGAGGCCAGCGTGCAACGTGAACTTTGTATTCTAGGATACCATGAGAATCTACTTAATCATCAAACATAAAGGCTGTCAGTATGTGGAAGGTCTAATACATTACAATGTGTAGGCTATCTCAAGTTTTAAGTACTACTTTTATATACCTAAATCTCGGAAATCTTATATCTTATGAAATGTAAATTGAAGTTAAAATCAGTTCTAAAAAGCACTTTCAAAATCTAAATATAACAATTGTTAAATAATAAAAGCTGTTGAAAACAATTTTGAACAGGTTTTTTCTTTAAAAAAAAAAGCGAATGAAATAACGAGGTACTTTACCCACTAGAGATTTAAGAGGGAAATTTAAGTTCAAATCGTGATTAAATCGCAGATCACTGAACAAAAATTGTCTTCGTCTGTATTGGGGATTGAAACTAATAATCTACAGATTAGAAACTTTCTCTATCGAAGTCGAAACGTAAATAGTTTATGCGTAATTGGTTTTAATCCCGAGATGCAGAATTTCAAGACATTTTTTATTTAAAGTGCACCAGCAATAAATGCAAATCACCGAAATGGTATTCCCATTTTAATACATCTCAAGTCTAAAGTTTTCATGAGCGAAACTCGAAGAAACTTAATTAATTATGAGTAATGGAGAAGATATACTGCGAAATATTTTCTTAAATAAAGACTTGATTTTAACCTGGTAAAATTTTCCTTTAATGAATTAAATTAATGTGAAATGTATGTTTTCTTTTTATAAAGTCCAGTCACACTGAAGTGTATTAAATAAAATGCAAATGAAATCCTTCAACTGAAAGGATAATTATGTCTAATATAATTTTCTACTTTAAAATTATAATGAAGTAGTGTTTGTATGTTAATATCAGCAAAACAGCAGTAAAAATTAGGCTATGAGCCACGAACTGGCTAAATAGGCTATTCAGCATTTTCTGTAAATAGATAAATATTAGTATTTATAAATATTTGTTTTTAAATTGTTTACTTAGCTACATGACTCGACTAGTCAATGTTGGCTAATAAATTTCTGGCGAATTTGCCAGAGATCTTGAGATATGTTTATTGTTATCTAATTTGTCTGGACACATTTGAAAGCACAAAGAGTTTTATATAATGCACATTAACATTTTAACGTTGAATTCGTATGATGAATTTAGCGTTCTTGTTTAATGGACTTGACGTTTGTATCATTGTGTTTTATTAGGCATGAAAATTTTGTACTGTAAGTTTTGCATATGTTTCTAGTATAATTACAGAGATTGATTAAAATTTGTAAACTTTATCTATTTTTTTTGTTAGTAAGCTGTATTTTAGTTTCATTAAATATACACGAGACATTAAAACGAATTTTCGATTAAATTTACTGCAATATTTAAAAAACCATCATGAGAACTAGTGGTAATCTGATCAGTTAGGGTTCAGGAAGGTTCCCATTCAAATCCGCAGGTGGGGTTCGTTACAGTTAATGCCTTTCCTCTAGGATAGTTCGATGGCGTTTGTGACGATGCATGCAAAGTATCTAACATTGATTTTCAAACTTCGTTATTTTGATGGTTAAGTTGGTTATTTTCGCAAATTGTTGTTGGTTATTTACAGAATTTTCTCTCATTAGACACGCAAATGCGGAACAATTATCATCCTTAAACATTCTCCTCCATGCAATATCCTCCATTTTAAGGGCTGTTCGTGGCATACGTAAATGAAACCCAAGCCCGTTGATATTTTTTAAAATAAGTTAATAACTGTTTTTGAATTTTAAAATTATAAAATGAAAAATAAAGAGGTATACTAAATGTACAAATATTTTTATTAATTATTTTAATCACTTATTGAGTAAAATATATCTTTATGTAATGACTTAAATATTTCCGCTATTTATTTTTCACATATTTTATTATTTTATTATTTTTGTATTTTTTGTATGTTATTCTTTGGTTTGATTTAGATTTATTTAAAATTGTCCATGGGTTGTTTTTATTTTAATCGTTAGATACAATAGATAGTAATACAAACCAAAAATTAAACTATTTTACTTTGTATTTTATAATAAATTCGCAATCTAGTATTGAATAATTTAAGCCTATTGACTTTTTATACGTACACAGATATTGTTAAATATACATGGAGTAAATAATAATAATTTGGTATTATATTTCGAACTTTCCTTAATTAAATATTATTTACATAAAAATATTAGAAATTGGTTTGTAGAAAGATATATAAAAGTATTAATCTAAATAATTTTTTAAGCAATAAAAAATGTTTAGTACGTTAAACTGTAATATAAATTGGTTATATCGCTGTTGTGACTACTATAATATTACTTGAAAGAGCTTGTTTATAAATTTTAAACTTAAAATTTAAAAAATTTTGGAAACTTATTTAATTTTGTCTCCTTTTCGCTTGAAGTACTTTTCAAGTACTTTGAATTGACAGACAAAATTTATTAAATGCCAGGAATGTTTTTTCTTTGATGTAACATAGTTTGGAAATTTAATATATATCATAGACTTGAATTATATTAAATATTTTAAGCGTAACTCTTCTTAATATTTGCTCAAAATAAACATTTACGTAAGAATTTTGGATTTCAGATTATAACACTTAACTATCAAGAGTTTCATCATTTAAAGATAGTTGTTTTGATTTAAATGTCCTTTATTGCAACGATTGAAAAATACTTTTAAGACTTCTTATTTTTTTTAAGAATAAAATTATATGATTTATTGACGAAAAAAACAATAAACGTTTATTAGGAAATTTACTTTTATATAAGTATTTTCTTTAGTGTTTTAAAAACGCAAAATAATTATTCATGTATAATTGTAATTATCTGTTATTAAAATAATATTTGCTTTTATGAGGTTTTAAAGAAATACAATATTTGCTATTAAGAATTTTATGCAATCAGGTATTTAAAATGCACTATGCTGCATGAATAGCTGTACTTCAGTTGTAAATAAATAAAAAAGAGATATATTTTTTATGATTATGTTAGTCATAATTTATATTTTAAATTTATGATAGCTGAAAAATTGTTTTTATATATCTAGTGATAGAATTGTTTATAAATGCTTCAGATATAATTATTTCTTCAATTTTTTTTTTTTTTTTAATTTCTAGGTACCATTTATTTTGTTGATTCCAAATATTGGTAACTTGACTTGAGATTATTCATCATTAGAATAATATATATTTACTAAATTGAACATTACCCAGAAAATGCTGAATAGGCTTCCACTCAAGTCAGAGTTTGTACTCTGCAATTCTAAATAAACAAGCCTTAAGTTAACGTATTTTATCCCCCTTTCGCAAACCCCACTAAGGGAATGTAGCATTTACAGAATGTCCTAGCCTCGACATAACAATATCTTGCTAAATTTCAAAACGGAATTTTTCAACCCTGATGCTTAACAATCGATTTATCAGTCATACTCTAGAGTACTTTGGCAGATTTGTCATTATTTGAACAACAATTTTGTTGAATAACTGTAAACAGAGCAAGACAAACTTTCAAAGAACAACTTTGTCGAAATTTTGCTTTCATATAAATATTAATTCTGAATATAGATCTGTTTTTATCAAATTAAAATGTTTATATCTCTTCAGTTAAATTTGTGATAAAAAAAATGGAAATACTACAAAAAATACATGAGCATGATTGAATATGTCGAGAAAATACAGCATTATATCGACTCTTGCACAATTTTTCAATATCAGCATAAGTGACTCAATTACTTTTAAGACTAAAACTAAATACGAAATAGCAGAACTAAATGTTGACAGAAAAACAACTACTGCTCACACAAGATTAAGTGTAAAGCACCATAAAAATTTGAAATTTTTGTTGACGGCGTTAAAAAATGTTGAGGCAACTGCTCTGATATCGAGCTTACTCCTTATGAGCCTGCAGCCTGGTGGCCAAGTGGCTAGCGCTGTGGTCGTTGGTATTACAGGCTTCAGGTTCGATTCCTGGCATCGGTGGCATGGATGTTTGTTAGTGGTTCAAATCTGCTTTAAAGACTGATGCCCTAGGTTTTTCCACTAGCTGGTCGGTTTAGCCCTTGTGTGCACAAGATGACCGTACAGAAACAAACTAAACCTTGCAAGCTTAAAATTAAGGAACGATATTTTATTATTAGTTTCTACAACATGATTTGTTTTCTCTTTAAAAAAATAACAATGTTAAATATATATTATATTGAATTTAAAATTATAATTTTTTTTTATATGACTACATTCATATTTTAGGCATGGAATAGACTATTGAATTGTCTTCATCACATATATGCAAGATAAAATTATAGGCTATACTTGTGAGTTTAGATAGTACAGGAAAATTCTAGAAATCAGTAGATGATAACTGATAATATTTTCTAAATTATCTTCTTTCTTCGGTGGCAAAAAGAAGAGAATGCAGTAGAAAGTGTAAAAGGGTTTTAGATTATTATCGTTTAAGATCACTGAGAAACACCGAATTTGTTACAACAAACTCAAGTGGACTAATTTGAAAAAGATAAATGTATCAAAGTGTGAAGAAAGAGATGAACGAAAGTTTTGCAAAGTAAATGAATTGCTCTTTAAAAAATTTACAACATTAATATATCAAATTATTTAACTACACATAATGTTAAATCAATATGATTTCATTACTTTAATTTTAAATATATCGTCCAAGACTTATTTATTCATTAGTAGTGAAGGAAAACACATGTTACAAAGCATTTCCCAATTTGCTTGCCAATTTACCTTTGGACATTTCCATTTGGGCCTTGAATATCGCAGTTAACTTATCTAAATGTTAAGTACTTAGGTTAATCACCAGCAAATGACTGAGTTTACGCCTAAACTGCATGGCATGCAATGAGTCTTTCTTAAGTTAATCTTAAACCATCTAGCAAAGAGTGTATTCTCTTAGTGGTTGTTTGAAAATCTGTATTTTCAACTGCATATGTTAAATAATAATATATATTTAAAAATTATTATAATAAACACATGTTCTATTATATTAATGTTTTTATGTTTAAATCTTATATTATATGTATATAGATTTAAATTTGAATTTTATAAAGACTTTGTCTTCATTCTTCAAAACAGGTTTGCATTAGTGAATAGCTCATTGGGTTTCAAAATTAGGTGAGTGCATTTCAAACTGAAAGTTTCTTTGCATTATCTGAGGATTTGTATGATAAATATGCTTAGGATGTATTTGAAGGGATAGAAGTCAGGACGAGGTTATTCATAAGGTAACTTCGGAAATGTTCATTCAGTTTATTAGTAGAAACCATTTTTTATTTTTGTGTATAGCCGTATTGTTGTGAACCCTGACTATTGATCAATTTAAAAAAGACCATATCTATCAGATTTCTAAAAAAAGACAAATTATTATTTTTTATAAATGCTGAAAAATATTTGGCAGAATAAGTTTCTTTAATCCTAAAGAAGTTTATTCATAATAAACATGCTTAGAACTAAAGCCAAATCATTTAGAATTAAACCAATCTACTCTGGACAAAATAGTACAAATTAATAGTACAAAAAATTATTTTTCTATAATTAATTTAAAAACATATGTTTTTTTATGTTTATTTTATTTCCATGAATTTTTTTTTACTTCTTACGTAATTTGAATTCAACATAAAGCAACGTAATTTCATTATTTTAAACATTTACCTGCCTTTCTGAAAATTAACAAATAGAAAAAACAAAAACAAAAAATAATGGTAATCAAAAATTCTAATTAATAACACCATTGAATTAAATTCTTTAGCAGACTATTTTTATAAGCATAATAGTGACACTTGTTCCCATTGACAAAAAGTAAGTAAATAAATAAATAAAAAAAAAAGGAATATACAATTCAAAGAAAAGATTGTTGAGAAATTCCAAAGAATCTAAGCCAGGTATTCACTTATCTTTAAATGGGATTCGAATAAAAGCTGTCTGAAATGTTTGAAATAAAATATGGGAATTATGTTCGCAAGAAACGTTCCCATTTTCCTTTCATCTTTCGTATTTGTAATGCTTTGCAGAAGAAAGGAAAGTTTTGACAAAGAATCCCTGCCTGTTGCCAATTTCACAAAACGAAATTTTCCTGAAAGGATAAAAATATCGTTACAAGCAATAAAAGGATATTTATAGAAAGAATGAAAAATTAAAAAATAAATAAATAAATACTTCTAAAAAAATTATTTCTTCTTTTTAAAAAAATTCTTATAAAAGGTAATCATCCTAAATTTAAAATATTCATTGTCAAATATTAATTGTAAAACGACTTTTTATGGATAATTTTTTTCTATTGCAGCTGGCAATATAGAGACAGTTATATATAAGCCAAAAGTAGTGGCTGCGCCACTCTTACTCATTTAGCATTACTCAGAGGGAACATGTAGCCTTGAACAAATTTAACAATTAGCAAATATATGAGAAGTAAAGAAAATTTGTAATCGAAATTTTTGTAACGATGACAGTATGCCTTTACGTATTCAATAGGATGTAAAAAGTAGCTTTGTTTTAAAACATTTATAAATAATTTGTAAATGAGGATAAAAATGTTTGACTTTAGATATTACAAAACTTATAAAAAAATCATTATACAAACAAAAAGCCCATCCTTTTATTATAGTTTAACAAAATAATGGGCTTTTTCTATGTTTCGACAAATAATTTTTTTTTTCTTTTTCAAATACGATTAAATTTGACGAAAGAATCTTTTTATGTAAATAATACATTATTTTTCAAATTCAATGATGCATTTCTCAATAAATTAGAAGGTTATTAACGTGATAAATTTTTAACCCAATTTCGCTATGACTTATATTTTTCACTTAAAATTCGAAACTTAATATCGATACATTTTTTAGTCAGCTTCATCTCTGCTATCAAAAATGACATCGAAATATAAGTAGGTTGACTGCTTTCAAAAGGATCTCAAGATTTAAAAAAAAAATGAAATATTTGCTAAAATTATTTTAAAATGTTTAATAAACTTAGCAGAAATAGCTTGTTATCTTTAGTATACAATTGCATATGTAAGAAAATTATCTCTATATGAAATTTAATAACTGCTTGGTTTGGTTTTTCAATCTCTTTTAAACAATGAAAACTTAATTTTGAATTGTATTTATTTATCTTTAATTTATTTAGTAAACAAGTGTTCGACTCCTGGTTCAGTGGCAACGCACGACACTAATGAGCATTAGAGCTGAGGTTCAATCTGCTGATAGCTTTGTTGTAGACACTGTTTCAAAAACTTTGAAACAGTGTCTACAACAAAGGCGATTGGGCGTTTTCACTCGATGACATTTGTGATGTTCAGCATCTTGCCTCGGACTACCTGGTGGCAGTTTTTCAATTTTCTTCCATACGATACTTAGATTCTGGGTAGTATCTCCTAAAAATTCTCTCAGAAGGCACTGTCCTTCTTCTTCAGCGTCACGGAGTCAAGTCAGACTTCTACCTACAGGTGCTCCTTCATAACAGATGCTGCCCCTTCTTTCCCTCCTTCCATGAGATCACACATGTTCTTGGACTATAACTAGATGTAGAGATTCAGGCAAGATTTAGATGTAGACTTGACTTCTAGATGTTGCTGTCTACCAAGTGGGATAAGCCACAACCGTAAATATTTTAAAGAAAACCAAAATAAATAATACATTATTAAATAAATGAACAATAAATGAAACAACGAACTGCTAAAAAACTTTTAAATTTACCATTTTTTAATGCAATCATATCAAATCTTTGACGATATATCTCATTTTCCTTTATCAATGACAATGAATAAATCATATCGATCGTTAATGCCATTGCTAAATTAATTAATTCATAGTTAGGAAATATAGATGAAAACTATTTTTTTTTATTCAAGGTCCTACCGAAGTTTTGCACACTGGATTGCACTTTAATTTCTTGATTCGATTTATGATGTGAGAAATTATTCTTGAAATAGTTTTCGATAAATTGAACAATTATCGACTTAAGCCGTTTCGCACAAATGCATTTCACAACCACTTAGAAATCATCTTGATTTATTTTTTTCGACGATTGTGCAATATTTCGCAAATTAGTTAATTTAAAATCTTGGAAATCATTGATATGCATGTCAAAAGACATGTAGAGACAGTCTGACAACGATTAGTGTTATTAATCATCTTCGTTTGCTCTAAGTATGGCAAATTTTATATCTGTCTTCGTAATTCTTTAATAAGTCAATTTTTGAAATTGATTTTTAAATGACTTTAATTCGCTCCGATAATTGTTTATGTTGATTTTAAAAATAATTAGACTATCATTAATGAGTTTGCATACCTTAGTTTAAATTTTGCACAATATTTAAATTAATTATTTATTTTCATGGTGATTATTATCTCATAAATATTTTATGTAGTATGCAGATTGAGCAATCAGATTATAACTGGGTGTACTTGTGTTGAGATACTTGAGGTACAGGTTTGAGAACTCTCAGCTTTTTTGAAACACGCACAAACACCACACACATACAATTAGAGGCATACAGTATTTTATACATTTAAAGACAAATAATTATAGATTCGTGGAATGATTCCACTTCTTAGACGAAACCCCGAAACTCGGCTTCGCGCAGGTTTCGCGAAATATATTTCCTCTAAGAGTAATAATATATAGGCCAACAAAAAAGCAGAGTTGTTCTAAATATATTTCCTTTCAGGATGAGATACTATAAACTAAACGTTTCTCAGTGGGAGTGCAGGTTGCGCTATAGAAGTATAGCGGGTGAGAGTCTCGAGGCCTAATGATCATTTCTCCTGAACGCCAAAGGGAGCCCTTTTGGTAGTGTGTAGGAGGAAGCACTGTTACATATATATTTTTGTTTGAAATAAACTTAAATTTGACGGATATTAAAATGTAAAAGATATTGAAACATGTTTTTAATAAAAGTTTTATAAAAACAAGTTAGACAATTTATTTATATTCATTATAATATATTTACTTTTCTTGAAATCTTCAAAGATCTTTTGGGAATAATATTTTTATATCATTACATCCAAGCATAAAGAATATTAAAACGTAAATAGGTTGTTTGCAATGAAAATGGTTTCTAAATTTAGAACTAAAGGCAAATATTTTCACGAAAATATTATTCTGAAATATTTTAATAAACCTTTACAGAAACGAAAATTAATATCTTGTTATGTTCAACATAAAATCTATTGAACAAGATCGGAAACTTTGTTTAAAAGCAGTTATATTTATTTTATAAGCAATTATAAAAGTGCTAAAAAGCAATATTTCTAAGGAAATTGTTAAAAATTAAAATTATATCAATAACATGTCTATGAATATAAAATATGAGGTATTTTATATAATAAATAACTTCATCATAAAATATATTCTAAGCTGATGTTTTTTATGTAACAAAACCTATTAAAGTGAATTTTTCCTACATTTATTTATTTGTATTAAAGGTACTGATTATAACGATTATTGAAAATGCATTTCAATGTGGTAAAGCATTTTTTGCAAAAATTTGATAATGTTTGTGACTAGTTAAAATTTTAAAATTGTAATCATATTTTTTTTTGTGTAGCAAAACCTATTAAAGTAATTTTTATTTTCTGCTGCTTGTTGATTTATCTTAAAAACACTGATTAAAACAAAGGTTATTGAAAATGCATTTCACTGTAGTAAAGAACTTTTTGCAAAAATTTGATAGTATTTGTGACTAGTTCAAATTTTAGTATTGCAAGTTGATAATTTTTTATGTAAAAAAACCTATTAAAGATTTTTTTTTATTATCTGCTGTTTATTGATTTGTTTTAAAGATACTAATTGTAACGAAGATTATGCAAATGCATTTCAATGTGGTAAAGAGATATTTTGGAAAAAATTTATATTTTTTGTGAATAGTTAAAATTTTAATATCATTAATTAAAAAAATTGATTTTACAATTAAAATTTTCAGAGTTATATATTAGGACAGTTTGGGATTCTGTAATTATAAAACATATATAAAACGAGACTCTACGATGAAATGTAATGATAATCATATAACAGTAAGCTCATACACGAAGTCAAAAGATTTCTTGGAATAGTTTGATATAGAAATCTATACATTAAAAGTTAAATGTAACATGACCAATAATAAATTAATAAAGGCATATGTATTTAATTAAATATTTTTAGAAGAATACTGGCGAATTTAATTTAATTTTAATTTTTTGAATTGATAATCGAAATCTAAATAAAAGCGTTGAGCTAATTTGATTTTTTATGCAATTTTTATTAAGTTACTTAAATTTGCTTAATTATATTTAGAGGTTCTGAAGGCAGAGTGGCCAGCGCTTTGGCTCTCCATAACCCAAGTTTCGGGTTCGAATCCCGGCTTGTCCATGGATGTTTGTAGTGGTTCGGAATCCACTTTAAACCTTAGGTCCCGGTCTAACGCGATCGTAGAGCATTGTGGGAGTAGTGTTACTTGCGTCCGTCGCAATTCTTCAAACTGCAAGTACCCCCTGGATAGTGCTAAATAAGTCACAGCCAATGCATATGGCATAAAGATTAACTCTGTCTGAATACCAGCTGCATTAGAACAACACCATATTTAAAGAAATTACGAGTAAAGCACAAATAAAAAATTAAAGTATAAAATTTTGTAATTATTAAAATAAAATAAAAAGTGATTATGACCTATATTCTTTAGTTACAGGTTAATGGCATATTGTTATAATTACTAGAAATATTTAATTTTGTAAATGATTTTTGTTACTTAAAACATTCTTCGTTTTAATAAAAAAAAAAAAAAAGAAAGAAGCCTTTTAAAAAATATGCTCAAATTTTTATTAACCAAAGTATTCTAAGTAATGTGTATATTAAGAAATAAAAGCAAAATATATGTTTATTAATATGCATAAATAAATGCAATTGATGTAATTTAATAATATTTAAAACAAATTCAGGTCAATACTATATCTGGAAATAAATAAATAGCAATGGCGAAAAATATTTTAGGCGAAAATTGTATCAAATATAATACCTCTATACTACACATATTTCGAATTGTAAGGCGAAGGAATTATTGTTTAAATGCGCCATATTTAGGATTATTAAAATCAGTTTAATATTAATAAACTGTGCATTTACCATTTATTCTAGATAACCGTTTTAAAATATTAAATTATTCGAAATATCAGAAGAATATTTTTCTTTGGTAATAAAAATCGAATAAGCAACAACATTTTCTACGAATTTAAGAAAATTTCTCCTATTTCAAAATTCTGCGAAAAGTTTTTACTTCGGAGAAGTTATTTTTTTAAATGTTTCTTTTTATTTAAATCGATTGAATATTTTTACTTCATCAAAACTTATTATTTGCTTTTGTATTATTTATCATAGAGTCGGGCAAACATTAATTTATGTCTATATTTTTTTATAATTAAAAAAAAAAATTCACAAACTTATTTTTAAATCGTATTAGTTAACTATTAAAGATAATTATTATTATTTATGAATAAAATAGTCATTAGTATAAAAGAGGTTATTTACAGACAATTAGACATTTCATGTGAATAAATGCTAGAGGAATTACAGCAATCAAATATATATTTAAATAGATATTAAATAGTTCTTCACAATTTTTATTATTATTATTTTCATTTCTCTCACAGAAATGGGAATTGATGATGATGATGTTTTAAATAAACATTTACTGAGTTTACATTTTTGCAAACTAGTTCTTTTTCAAGGGAACAAAAACAAAGGAATATTACGCTTTTCTTTTAATGTAATTTATATATTCGTATAAAATTTGTTTATGATTGTATGATAATTATCTTTTCATATGCGAAAAACTGTTTTCTACTTTTTTGTATATGCATTAAATTAGATATTCATTACAATAATTATTCATATTTATGCAATATTTTGAATATTTTCTTTTAAACATAACGTTTTTTTAATTTGAAACACAATAATTTTCTTTTATATAAATACGCTTTTTTTTTTAAAAGATAATCATCTATTAATGGTAATTTCATCAAGACAATTAGTTGGCATATCTTATTCCACTACTACTATATTGTTATCTCATTTCATATTTGGATAATTTTTTTCAAAAATTGTAAAAAAAAAAAAAATAATATGATATAGCTGTATAATTAATCATTAAATATACACTCAAGAGCAAAAACATCATGACCACCCCTACATTTTACAATGAACTCGCCTGGATGACGTGGAAGGCACGTGATCAGGTGGAAGTGGTATTTAACTGTTATTAAGTGGTGGCATTAATCCATACCAAGGCGGGTTGAAGCTGTATTGCGCGCCAAAGGTGGGCCAACTCGTTATTGGCAGGTGGTCATAATGTTTTGGCTCTTGAGTATAGTTTTAGCGAAGGACATACATTTAAACCCTTACCGCCAAAAAGCAGAATATTTTCCAATGGACCATTGCCTTTTTAATATAAAGGTCCAGAAGACGATTTTGTACTATCAACATTCTCATTAAAAGAGAACAATCAGCATTTTAATAGCAGGATACATAGCAGATTCACTGTTAACAGTTTGTGCCATAGAGGTATTCTACACTACACTTGTGTAAAATAATAAAAATTAATAATAGTCAGGATTCACCATGTCTTCCCGAAACAAAATATAGCCAACGGGGAAGAGTTCAATGTTGATAGACCCTCATCATGGGCGGTTTGACTCTTATGCTAGGCTTTAAACTTTTCACGTTAGACTTTTAATTTGCATGTTCGATTATGCTTGAAATGAATACTTTGAAGAACAGTGTCTTGAGAAGTTGTTCTCTTCTTAATCTTTCTGAAACCCAATGGATCAATATTTAAACCTTAATATGTGTATACCTAATAAGAACACCAACATATTTAAGCTGATTTCACTTGTTTCATACCGAAATCACTAATTTAAGTGTTTTCACGTATATTTACAAAGAAATTAAAACAATAACTACATATTAATGAGAAAAATATTAATTATAAAACGGAAAAATGCAGTGATAAAATAATCATTTTGATGGCCAAAAAATTATTATTTTGTTTATAGGGTCAAAAATAAAAGTTGGATAATAGGTATCAGTGTTGAAAGTGCCCAGTTTGTTATTAGATATGTTATGTCGAGCTGAAGACTCACGTATTATCACCGGAAAGGGGACCAATTAACTTGTAGGTCGGATAAAACTTCTGTTGGGTTCAGAGTGGGATAGAAAAGGGAACGATCACCAATGCCACACATTGGGAATATCGTGGCAAATTGTTGTGGCACAATACAGTGAATCTCTATATTTTACCTTGAATAACTATGAATTTGTAAGACTAATAGCATCTGACATTCTCCGTTAGATTAATAGCATGTGACATTCCCCGTTAGACTAATAGCACCCGGCATTCTAAAAAATCAATAAAAAGTAATTCATCAATATTTCTTTTATTTTTTATTTTATTATGTTAATAAAGTTTGTAGAATGTTAAATATTAGTAGGAAATGCCAAATGTTACATTTTTCCTGTAGATTAAAACACTTTAAACTGAATAGAATAGTATTTTATTGATAAATTTACGGAATTTTTATAATTATAATTACTTTTAAAGTTATATATGTTAATGACCTTTCTCTTTTATATTAAATAGGCATAAATTTATGAAATGTATAAAAGTAGTTAAAATTAAATAGTCTGTCGAATACATTTAGTGACTAAAAACATAAAATTAAATGATAAATAAACATCGTACCTTTCAATACAAAATTACACTCTTCAAACCTCTTTTCAAGAGTCGTCTGCTTTATCAGAATGTTGCTTAAAAATTAAAAAAAATACTAATAATAATGGACTGGGCTAATTAGGCTGGCTAATCAAATATGCAGGTTACCCATAAAATTTAGAATTTAATGCCACAGCAATCTTAAAAAATAAAAAAATAAAAACTGTGAAACGATTCCTCATTTTCACTTTGAAATAAAATTGTCTTTGCTTTAACAAAACGATCATTTGGAACTATTTTACATTATTTAACCAATTAATTACATAGTTATTAGCATCAGAAATTTAAATAAATATATGTTTGATGAAATTCGTGAAAGAAATTAACAAATATTATGAATAAAACGCACATGAAAGAAATTTAAAAAGAAATGTTAGGTATAAAAAAAACATGAGAAAGAAATTAAAAAAAATATATATATTATGTTTAAAAAACACGTGAGAGAAATTTAAAAATCTGTACAAAGAACATTTGAAAGGAATTTAAATAAACTGATAGAAAACATTGAAAGTGGTCAAAGAAACTGAAACCTTATTAAGGGCACAAAAAATATTATCAAAAAAACGAAACATCCCGCTTCCCAAAACACTACCCATAATTTTATAGGTAATAAAATAAAACCTGTTAATTAATCAACCAAAATAGAAGTAATATTTACCAGGAGAACAAAGCTTGGAAACGTTCTGTCATCAAAAATAAAGTCTACTTCACATTTTCTTCTAAGCAAGTTTTCGATAAAACACCGACAACCCATCGATTCTCTTTCTTTGATTTTGAAAGAATATTAAGTAGGTTGTAAACAGTTCATTTCTTAGAGACGCCAAGTTTCGAAAACACATCAAGTTCCCCATTATTACATAATGCAAAAACCTACGTGTACGAACACAATATTCGACAGGGTTGACAACGCGAAACAACTACTCAACGAATAAATGAAGCCTCGATTTCAAGTCGAAGTTTTATTCATAGGTTTTACACTCGAGAGTATAAAAAGAGAAGCGTTTTCATTTCCTTTCTTTACGAGGGTTTGATAGAGTTTCTGTCGCCTGCAGAAAATTTATGCCTTGGGTTGGGGAGGAGACAGAAATGTTCCAGGAAGTTTTGCAAAAGAGAAAGTAACAAATCGTTGCGTGGAATTCAAAGTAGCTCTCTTATCTAAGAGGAAATGATAAATAAAACTTCAGCTTTCGGAGAAGGTTGAATATTAGATTTTTGAAGATGTATATTGTTTAAAAAGTGAGCTGATATGTATTTCTATTAAACTTAAAGATGAAGCAATTTCAAACAGAAGGTAAAATGAAATGTTCAAAATGTCAGATACTTTGAACTGATGTTGTTCTCACTTGAAAAAACATATTGGTAGTAGGTTAAGTTCTACTTATTATGCATTATGAGAACATTATAATTTATGAAAATACTCAGCTTTATAAGAATACTATAATTTACTAGAAAACTTTGCATTATGATAATGCTATAATTTAAGTGAATTCGTGTATTATGAGAACACTCTGCGTTATGAGAATACTATAATATATTAGAATTCTTCATTATGAGAATAATCTGCATTATGAGAA